>MU389439.1:0-116918 GCA_022578775.1 Xylaria venustula
ATTAGTACACATCTCAGAGAGACAGCAAGACGCGCTCTCAACAACAATACAACAATTTACACCCTCAATTGACTGGCTCGCTTATTCTGACAATAAACATACATAATTATTAGCTGCGACAAAAAGTTAATCAAAAAACGATAAATGTAAAATATACACCTTTAGCCGAAATAAAAGCAAATAAGTTAACAAAAACCCTACCGGCCTCAAAGTAGTTAACATTTCTAGATCAGTTAGGTTTGATAAATATTCAGGAAAAAATCAAAAACCGGAAGTCGGAAAAAAATGGAATAAAAACCAAAAAAAAGATTCTGAGTCAAAAAACAAAAGTCCTGTACTCAAAAGGTGTAGACCAGCCAGGCCCATAACGTTATCTGGCTGAGAAGGTGTGTCGGATATAACGATTACCTCTATATAGTCACGCTATTACAACGTACCATAGTGGTACGATAAGCACTGCTACCCACAGGTTAAAAAAGGGAGCCAAAAAATAAAGGCCCTCAACAGAAAAAAAATACACAGACAATTCTGACCAGACTTTATGTAATTGACTCAAATCTGACAATACGCCACACTGGCCTAGCCACACCTTGTATGCCACTCTGCTTAAGTAATGTGGTAATCTTCTCACTTAGGCCTCACAGGCTTTTTTTAGGTCGCTGTGGAAGGTACGAAAGACAGTGCTATAAAAATACCCCTCACAGTGGGTGCCATGTCAATTACTCCATCACTTGAACAACACCATCATTATTCACATTGCTACACATCAGTCGCCCATAGAGACCACCAAATCCAACAACTTTTAGGTCGCCCATAGAGACCACCAAATCCAACACCCCCACCCCCCCCCTCTTGTTATAACCTACGTACTTGGTATGTACTGCAGAGCCAAACTTACGGGCTCCATCCTACATACCGGTAGTCAATCGATTACACTATCGTCCGTTGCCCTTACACCGGTTCCCTACTGTGTTTGCGATACCAGGGATGGAATTCAAGGGTTTGGAGCACCAGTGAGCAAACTTGCCTAATGACGGCGTATTGGTCGCCGTATTTCGCGCGTACATGCCAGGAATGATTGTGTGGTAATAATACGTTGAGTAAGCCGCGTACCGCAGTCTCTCCTCCAACCCGTCCCGAGTTTCCTCTTGTTCTCTCTCCTTTTCCCTCTCAGTTCCTCAACCCTCCCAGCATCCAACTTCTCCCATTCTCTGCCCCCAGTTGTATGCCGGCCCGAAAGATCTTTGCTGTCGCTCCACCCGCACACGGCCTCTGAAAGTTGAAGAGCCCCCTGTCCCTAGCATTGAAAGCCCAATGGACGACATCGCTGGTTATCAGGATGCATGTCCTGGAGAGACCGCATATTATGAAGAGCGCGTTCATTCTGTCGAAGAGGATCCTTTAGAATCTTGGTACACGAACGTCGGTTATCTACCCCGCCTGGATGAGACTACGTTGGACGTGTTAGAACAGGTCCTATCGCCCGACATCATGTCCAGTATCAAGGTGGAACTCTACAAAACCGTGGGAGATCGGACTCTGGGACTCAACGACAGGAATGTGCGAATATTCTCATGTTTACCGAGAGATCCGTTCCTTGCAATGTTTGATGGTCTGAAGCCCCTTAGGGAATCCGGTTCTGGGGTTCACCTTCCGGGTCTGCACGACGAGGTGAAGAAATATCTGGTAGATGAATGGAGACTAGACCGTAAAAAGGCCACAGAGGATAGGTTGGAGGCCATCTTCCAGCGAACTGTGATAATGTCCATGCTGGACCGATATCGATTAATATACAGCCCAAAGGACGGCAATCAACCTGTCCTAGACTTTGCTGTCGAGAGCACCTGGAATTGCCCGTTTATGCCGACACGTGCTCTAAAGAAGATTCAGCCAGACCCCCGACGCTTGCTCTCACGTCCCAAGCCTGACATATCTGTTTCATTTCGTCTAGAGGCTATCATAGAAGATGGACTCATATGTAATATCCCCGACGCCACGAGAAGGATTATGCTTTACGAGGCACTCAACGCGCCTTCCATTTCCTAATGGTCGAGGCCAAGAATGTAGGCGAGACATCAATCGATACGGACGACCAACTTGAGAACCTCAATAGTGCTAGTCAATCTCTGCACTGCTTGTACGAGTTTTTCAACGAAGCTGATAGGCAAGAGGTAGAATGTGACCAGCCCTGCTGTACGTCCGGCGCCAACATTACCACAACCGTTAACCGAAAAGCTTTCTCTGTTGGGGAAGATACCTTCGTGGGGCGCTTCTTCGAGACGGTTAGAGTCTTCACAGCAGTGTCAACGGGAAATGCCATCACGATCCAAGTGCACCGGGCCTGCCCTGCGTCAACGCCCCCTTTCCCGGGCCACGGGGGTCGACCCCCCTTTCAAACTCTCATCCTTCCTGACTACCCGCTTCAGTTCGAGTACAACGAGCTGATCAGGATAAAGGACGACGACTTCGCAAGAGAGAAACTTGTGAATACGTTCGAGAAGATCATGGTCGACTATGGCATTGGCCGGCTCCGCCCTTTGCTGCAGGATGCAGCCCAGACCATTGCGAAAAAGTTTTATAAGTGGGAGACGGAGAATGGGATCCAGTACGAGCTAGGAATGCGGCATTACTCGCACGGGCAGACTGGTCCTCTGCCGACCAGCGCACAAACATCACGGGGTCTCTCGTCGGTATCGATCACACCAGTCACGGTCACGCCACAAGCCTCGAGTGCGTCAGCCGGTTCCCCAACACCTAATTTCTCTTTTAGTGCCCCGACTCCGAACAAGAGAATCAGAAGATGCTAGGTAGATACCTGTTAATACGAAGTGCCTTAGACAGACATCTCGCGACACCTAGCATAAGGCGTTTTGGGTTTCCCAATAAATATTCAAATATCTCCAAACCTTGCTTAACTCCTTGCCCTTTTCTTTTTTTTTTTTTTTTGTTTATTTTTAAAACATAATATCAATGCTCATATTAGACAGGCCATGGTGTAGTTCCAAGGCTCAAGTGTGAGGGAGATAATGTTGGCGTCATTGAGGTTAACTGACGTCTTCTGAGGGAACCCCCCTTGGAAACTTCACACTCGCACGTATAGATGCAATCATCGAGATCACATGCTCCACACTCCCAACTAAAGTTGCCATGAGGGACATACTCCAGATTGCCATGGTTGTTGGCGAAGCACCGATCGAGGGAGAGCGATAACCATTGAGTGTTTCCTGGTCTTATTTCAAATGAATTATCTGGATATTCGCACTGCCATTAAGGTGAATTGATCAGAGAGATTGATGTCAGTGCAATTAGCATCTTGGAGACTCATCCAACTGAAGTCGACAGCGGCAGTGAGGAGGGTGAAAAACGGGATGAATGCGTAGTAGATTTCATGGTCGCTTTTGACGATGTTTGTGTAGATAATAGAATGGTATCTAGATCCGAGTGTGATTACAAAAGGGTAAAGAATTTTGATAGTAATCAGCTCCAGGCTGTGAAAGAATGTGTGTCGATGGGATTCTTAAGAATCTTTTAAGCTTTATCAATCGACAATCAACTAAACGGGCGGTTGAGCCCTTAAGTCCCTCCCTTGGTTTATGTAAGCTTTGGAAACCGGTCAACGGACCCTATCTCAGTACCGCCCATCTCAATAGGTAGGTGCATAGGAAGATTGTCTCATATGTAGGCAGCTTGCACTTTTACCATCCTCGATTGGATATGCAAGAGTAGCGTGGAGGCTGTGAAACGTAGAGGAGTCGAGTTGGCGGCCTTTTCCGCAAGGACGCGACAAGTATCTTGATATGCTTCTCGTCCTGCACGCTGATCAGGCTTGCTGTTGCCAGATGAAAGAGAATAAAGACTACTCAAACGACAGGTGCAACACCAGCGCATAGTATTGTAGGAGTGTTTGTAATAGGGGTTGCGATGCGACGTGGTAGAGATCACCTATGAAGGAAACAACTGTGAGCCAGCAGTGTTCGCAACTTGTCTAAGTGCTCTCAAACTGGAGACATTTAACCTGTGTGGCCTCTTCGTCCTTCCGGATTTCAACCAACAAAAAGATACCCCCCTGCACGTGTGATCGCAGTACGTTGACCTTCAGAAGATATCCTACAACGACTCAATTTAGTATCATACCTTCGACTACTTCTTACGTTCAATCACTTTCTATCATACGTAGCTACCCCTGACGCTCCATACACTCGGCTATCATGGTCTATCATGGTACTATTCGAGGGTATGCCGTTCGGCCTCGCCTTGGGCGAGAGCACTACAATAGACGGTATGACTGGTGCGATGTAATCCTACCCAATTTCGATATTTGCAGAGCCGTAAGCGATCTGCATATTCAGTTGGATGTCCGCGTAACACTCAACCCCAAATAGCAGCAGAACTAATCAACGATAAGTACATCTCTAAGTCACTCGAACATATTATCAATCTTTGTGCCCACGGCAACCCCGATATTTTCCGGCCCCATAGGTCCATCGTAATGAGCCATTGGTATTCCCTACACTCACCGTTACAAGCCCACTCATATTGAGTAGGCAGAAGTTAAATCTACGCAGTTGAAACAACTGGGCGCAGTGGGATAATTGGCCCCCAATGGTACTAACGGCACCAATGGCTCCTTTTATTATCTGTTAAAATTTTCCTCGGTAAACGCCGAATGAAGCTGTTACGCTGTGATTACACCCCCAGTCGTCCTAGAATCCTCGATCATGGCATCTTTTCTATCATGTCACTTTATGTTGCATTTCGAAGACTTAGTCAGGGAGATACGGATGCTGCGGAATATGTGCATTCACATTTCCTCGCCCTCTCTTTTAATTAACTCGCTGCCTATCCGGATATTAACATATTTATCAATATGATAGAGGCAGCATCGCAACCCTAAACAGCTTACATTGGTATATATAAGACACCAGCGGAGCCCATTCTCTTCTTCTTCGTAGTTATATACATCCTACTCTTCAACTTTACTCTACTAATAATCATGGACGCCTGGAATAACGTCGGCAATTCTAGCCAATATCCTGTATATATAGGTTCATGGACTAACTGGTCACGTGGACGCATTTTCGGCCCAACCCTCACCTTAACGAGTCGAGATGGTAGTCTTGTTATCGCTTTCGCCGCGTTCTTCGTTACTTTGGTGGCGGCCAGATTCTGGAGGATTTTATGCCTCTGTGGACACCTATCGTATTCTACAGGAAAGCCCCAGGATGCTATATACCAACAACGTCAAATCCTGCTTCGCAACTCTGCCACACCGCAGGGTGGTTTATGGAGTCTTCTTCAACTTTTCTGGTCAAGTCCAGTCCCTTCTGGCGTTAAAGCTCTGCGTACCGGCCCTTTGGCCTTACTGGCCTTGGTAAGCATCAGTGCCTTCACGGCAGTTACTTACTTTTTACCCTCTATTTCAAACTCCGTGGGTGATGAAGTGCTTCTCGTTCCTGGGCACTGCGGCGTGGTCGATTCAGCCGAGTTTCAGAACCTCTTTTACGATTTTCGAACACTTGTTTCTAAGGATCACTCGATGAAGATTACGTCGGCATCAAACTATGCTCAACAGTGCTATGGGAATGGTTCTGGGAGTCTTGACTGTGCGGAGTTCGTCGCAGCTCGAATTCCCACCTTTATAAACAACCGCACCAGCTGCCCCTTCCATCCTAAGATTTGCGCTCAGGATGACAGTAGTTTGTACTTGTCCACTGGCCTGATCGATACCAATACATATTTTGGTATTAATGCCCCAGACGACGAGCGTGTTTTGTTCAATACCTCTCTGCATTGCAGTCCCCTCGTCACCAATGGGTACAAAACTATTCGAAAGTCCACATATTTCAATTATACGCGTTACCACTACGGAACCGCAATTCGACAACTCACTGACAAGACCCAACCTCAAGAAAAAGGTACATACGAAATTGAGGACGTAGAGAGCCAGTACCAGCTTAACGAGCCGGCGGATCATCTATACAGCCACCCATGGAGGACTTTTCAGGTCGAGTAAGCTCCAAACTCTCTTGGACCGTTCATATCGCGATGTATGCATTAACTATTTCCTATATTCACAGCCTCTTCTACGCTAGTCCATATAACGGATCCTTCACGGAAGATGACGCCACCTTCTTCCCAATTGACGAACTGCTGCGATATGATGGTGATACCTCACTAATCTTTCTGAGAGGAAATGGGGTCTTCTTCAGCGATCGCAGCGCCGATCCCTGGTACAGGGCCACTAGACCCTTGTCGTCAGCAATCTCTACCTATTGGAACAGCTCTATCGCGGTTTATGGTATGAACGAGTCCGCGTCTCCCTTGGCTTGTCTGCAACAATTTCAATTTTGCCACACCGGCCTGCCAGAAGACAAGCGTTGTGGAGTCGTCGGGAGTATGCCAGATGCTGCCGAGAGTGCTTCGGCGCTGCCGTCTTCTAACAAGACTATAACGCAGATTTTGTGGGTTTACGAACAACTCGCATCTAGAGCTGGGTTTTATGACCCATTGGAAGTCCTCGGTCCAGATTCACTCGCTTCGCGCGCAACGCAAGACTCCGGGATCCAAGGACAGATCGCAGATAATCAATGGCAGCTGGATGTCGTTCAATGGTGGGCAACGTATCTGGCGGCAGCACAAGCGGCATTTGTCGATGGCACCATAGGACCAGCTGACCCTAGACTCCAACCATATGTCCGACCACTAATAAACGACTATGATGAAAAGACAATAATGAATATCTGCAACAACCAGGTAAGTCTTCAATCTCCAAGGTCTAAAAGTGATCATTCCCGCGCAATGCTGATGATATCGTTAGAAAATAAGAAGCACCCTCTATACATCATTTTCAATGTTCGGACTTTACGCTCTCTTCGTGTCTGGTGGTTTAATCATCCTTGTTTCTTTTTTGCTAGAGCCAATACTATTGTATTTATATAGCAAGAAAGGATATAAGCAATACGCATACCTCGAATGGGTGACGAACGAAACTCTGCAGCTTCATCGTCTTGCGCAAGAAGAAGCAGGATGGGGAGCGTGGTCGAATGCAACAAAATCTATTCCAATCACCAAAGAGGGGCAGCCGTTGGCACCTCTCGACTTGGTAGATCTCGAACACCCAAGACTCTGCCGTCCACCGATTGACGTTGAAATTGGAGAGAGACGCATGTCGCGATGTGATAACGAGAGATTACCGTCCCAGAGAGATGACACTAGCGTACCCTGCTCACGATCGAATGGTCCTGAAGAGCAGCAGACATCAACCACGAATTTGGTTTCTAATGATGATCAGTCAAGAGAGGAGCTCCGAATCTGTCTGCAATCTACAGATAGGACATGAGGTAACACATAGAACAGCCGAAGAAGGAGAGGAAAGGGGGGCCCAGCTGTGCATATCTCATGATTTTCAGGAGGCGTTAAGATTAGAGTTTTTCTATTTACCACGTACCTCTACGATATTACCGAACTCCTAGTTGTGACTAGTTATTAATTCACATTGCTTTTCAGAATGAGGACATTAAATGTGACGATGGTGTAAGTGCGAGCAAGCAAGAGCCTCTGGGCAGACTATCTACGATTTACCGTTTCACATGACGCGGCCTGAAGAGAGACTGTAGGACAGACTTAATTCAATAAAAGCTTTAAAATCTGTTGAATATCTCTGTTGAGAATTCACCCCTCGACCGCTTCAAATAATATGATGTAAAGTAGTGACTCGCTGAACAAGGTGCACTCATGTTATCTTGACAAAGCGGCTAATTAAACATCGCTATTCCGCCCCCCTGATTAATTCTACGCCTCATCTGAAATCATTCAAACCATATTCTCATGTCCGTGAAACAGAATAAAATGATATACATTATGGCACTATCACGCGCACATAGATGATACAGCTTGTGATGCTGTCTTTATCACCAAGTACCTAGTTGGCCTTGTGCGAACTTAAAATTAATACAGCTAGCCAGACAGTTGACGCCAAATAAACCAAGTTAAAGATCAAACCCTTTTGAGCCCAATTCTAGCTGCCTCGCCAAGAACCCCGGAACTTGTGTTTGAGAAGAGCGGCCTCCGGGACTGAGCCATCGTGGGTACTATTTGAATGAGATTGCCCAAAGCCGAAGCCATCGATGGTCAAGATCAATATGTCGCCGGTTAACCTGGGCCCGCTCGGCTTCAACCCCGAGAAGTCTGTAAGCTCTTTCACGTTCGAGTCCATTTTCTTCAGCTGCTCAAGAACCACATCAGTCCAAGATGCTGGTCCTGACGACGTCATAACCTCGACGCTTGATAACTCCAGATCTGCTAAGCTGTCCGTTGTTCCATGCTCGGAAGCGAGCAGCTCAAGGCGGTCTATAGTATGATAGGCCATTTTCATGAAAAGGGGGTGACCCGGAGCGGCGGCAATAGTCCATTGGCAGAACTGTAACCTATGCGGAATCTCTGCCCAAGGTCCCCCATCTAGCTGATCCCATTCTATGCCGATTACGATTTTAGTCGTTTCGCGGAACTCTTCAGGAATCCATGAATCAATAGGTTGTAGAGCCTCGGTATCTATATCGGTATAAATACCACCTTGGATAAACAAGATTAGGTAGCGTAACAGATCCGATTTCACGCCCGGGTTTGTCAAATTCCACCACGCCTTCATTATTCTCTCATCTCCAGAAAAGTGCGAAGAGATAAAGCTGTCGGCTTCGTCTTGGCCAACTAGTATGTAGCTGTAACCCGGGTTGAGTGCAAGCCAACTTGGTGTATCGGCAAGTAGTTCAGCTTTGGATGAGACATCGACGGGTCGCGTTGGGTGAGGGAGCAAGATCTGCCAGATCTTGGGGGGGATCCGATGGTCTCGCGAATACGTAAATGGCGAGGTATAGTCGAGGATTGGTGTTGAAAAAGAGCCATTAGCTATTGCCTCCAGGATCATGCGAGAGTAATCATTATGAGAAAAGACGGGCGATACATATGGCAAGCTTAAACTGGGCTTGAAAGGTAAAACGAGGAGAATGAAGAGCACAATAGAAATGCCTGCCTGTATGACGTTTCGATTTATACGGGGCATTCCGTTTGTCATGATGGAGGTTGTGGTCTACTTCTCAGCGAGGATAGGAAGGATAACTGGTTCGTGGTGCTGTTTGTCGTATCGAACACCGCCTAGGATGGTCACGGTATCAAGGGGCCGTGGAGATGAGAAAAAAGGCAATTGGGGAAAGATGGAGCGCAGAGCTTCACTTGTTTAGGTCTCGGCCCGATCGTCTTAATTCACTGCTGACCGCTGTTTCACGAATCATTTACTTATACACTGTTATTCATACGCAGTCCTTGAATAAATGGAGAGTGAATACGAGACCACAGGTCGTGGGCTTTGGGGGCCATTGGAACGGTTATCAGAAAAAACTTCACATCCCCTTCAAACATACGTAGTTGGGTTTAATCTTAGGTATTTCGACTTGATTGGTATCCGAAGACGTTGTTGGTGGTCGTCTGCATATTTGATACCTACGGAGGTATCCGAGACGTTGTTGGTAGTCGTCTGCATACCTAGTAATACTAGGTAGTGGTTCATAGCCATAGAGGGCCTAAGGAGGTGGGCACCATGCATAGCCTTCCAATCACCAACAAAAAATAGGAGAATGACATGAGACAGATATTCCGATCCGAAAAATGAGTCTCTGCACGACGATAGTCATGGATTTATATTGCTAAAATGATGTATTAATGAGGGATAGAAGTAATCATAGTTTTTGATTTACCATATATATCCCGTAAGTGTATTATATCTGCGGTTGTCTAGGAGGGTTGCTCACTATGTCGGGTGGTCAAGATAAGAGATGTATGATCAGGCTGTTTTTTCTTAGTAAGCTAAGTAGGTACAGTAGTTGCTTCTGGATATGGCTTTCGGGGATGCGAACTTCCAAGGTTTAGGCCCTGCTGCTGCAACTAAACCTTGATATCAGAAATGAATTAATCCTAAAGAGAAAAGCGTTCAGACCCCAAGGTAGCAGATTTAAGTCGGGTGATCTTGTCGTCCTATTGCGTCTGGCTCTATCTGCCCCCGTCAGGCATTTTTGTAGCTACGTGTTGTTACTTAAGCCACAATAGCCAGGTGATCATCCCACTTAGGCTCTTTCGGGTTGCCTATAGAGTGCACTCAATCCAACAAATCTCTCTCAGTTTACTTCCTGAGCCAGGGTTTTCGAGTGGCAAAACCGCTTCGACTTTAATCAACAACCAATTATACTAAAATAAATTCTATGACGGCCTTATGGATTAACAGTAGTCTTACTCTCCTGAAACATAGCGTTTAGTCAACAATTACCATTCTTTCAACATGTGTAGGAGCACCCCACGCACTTGATATCGGCGGACTTCCTTAAATAGGTATGCAGCGACAGTCACATAGCCAAAATAAAAACAAAAAAACATAGGGGTTGAACCGGCCGCCTGTCCAGGTAGGCATTTTAGTGTTCACTGGAAATATGTTGTCTCCTCATGTCCAATTCAACTTCTCTCAAAGCCTGTCGGATTGAGACATTGCTTTATACTTATATATACTTATAAGCCTAAGTTTGCTACAGGGACTCAACAAGCTGTCGCACGGCGCAAAAGTGAATTGAGAGTAAACTACCTAGGTATTAAGAAGATAAAAGGGAGCCATTCAGATTGACTCCGTCTATATCTGGAGGGTTGCCTATTTTCGAGCGAAAGCGAATTGTGAAATGTCCTTCTCCCGTTTATTCCTCTTTCTCTGCCTTCGATATTGCTCCGACCGATTAGTCTTGAGTTACCTTGGCTAGAAACTTTGTCTCATCCAGCCAAATCAGCCTTGCAGCTCCTGAGGGGTATTGTGATGGCCATCGGGACTCAAGTCGGTTGGCGTACCCAATTCAGTGACGGGCGGGGTTGAATTATGTTTCACGACGGTCGGTGGAAAAAAGCGCGACCCAGTCTGGCCTATCTCACTGATAGTGTGAAAACTATTCTGGTAGCTCTGATGTGGTGGCTGGTGATATTGTTGTTCTTGTTCTTGTTGATGCTGTTGCCGTTGATGCTGTTCTTGTTCTTGGATAGTCTTGTACTTCCGCCGTAGGAGCCAAAATATAAGAAGGCCGATGATAGCTAAAGCAGCACCGCCTACACCTACACCAATTCCAGCTGCTGCCCCAGTACTGAACCCCTGTGCCGATGAACTCGTAGTCGAACTTGGGTTGCTAGTGCTAGTGCCGGTGCTGATGGCGGCACTTATACCTATGGTTGACCTAGACGGCGCGGCTGTGGACATAGTTTCAACTGTTGAGGTAGATGGAGCAGACGTCTGAACCGTGAATATGTTAGCGGAATACAAGCTTCATTATTCAGCTGCTTGATACACATCTCGACATACCGACAGAATAGCAATGCCCCAAGCATTCACACCGTTATCGCCCTGTACTGTATGCGTCTCGGCCTGTCCAGTGAGTTCTATCAGGTCGGTTCGAGACCCGGTTATAATATCGCCAGAATTAAAAGTCGCCTGGCACCCATACGGAGCTGCGCCTGGATCTGTTGCAGGTGCGCAATTGAAATTCCATCCCTCCACAGATGGACAACACCAGATATAGTCGGCTGAGTGGTCGGCGTAAAATGTTTCAGTAGAGCATGCTGCAAAATAATGCGTAGGGCAACCGCCGGCCGTCAGATACGGTATCGAAAGAGTATACGATGGCGGCACACAGCCACCCTCTGGAGTGCTTTCTTGGCCAATATCCGTCACAGATGGCATTCCAAACATGTCACTAAAAAAGGCATTGGTCGCGTAGACAACATACCAAAATCCCGTGCTTCTAACGCATGAGCTCGCGGGCGTCCAACTTGACGTTAACGATGGGTACGAAGATGGGTTGTCGGAAGACATGGCACCGTAGACACCGATACCGCCGAGGTTGTGAACTAAGAGAAATAGTCCTTATCTAGAGTGAGAATATCTTGTATGAAGAAGAAGAGAAAGACGGCATTGCCAGTATATAGTAGGGATGTATGTAAGAGATGTGGGTTTTGTGCATCGAGCCAACAATTCTACTGTCACCGCCGGGGGGCACGAAAAGTGATACAGATAAACCAAGTACCCCTGAGATTTAGAAATAGTGGCAACGATTCCTCCTTAGGACTTTACTGCACTATTCGAACGCAGGCTGCCATGACTGCCATTTTTCCTTAATCCACGCTGAAATGAGAGTGGTACCGGGGCGTCGATTAAGCGTAACCCCAAACGGTTGTCTCAGTATACGAATAACCAGTTCAGCCAATAGACACAAATATTGGATGGTTGTTGGTTGTTCGTGCATTCTTGACATGCTTATTAGCCTGGTTCCCAAAAAATCCTACGAAGCCAACGAAGCCAAATCCTTGCCCTAACCGCTGTGTTTAAAGACTGAGAGGCAAAAAAGAACCACGGTTTGACAATAAGGGGTCGACCTCTCTTGCAGCGGTAATGCTGTCGCGCTTGGTCAGTTTACAAAACTGGTCCTATAGTACAGAGCCCCCGCATTCGCAGCACCTCCGTCATGTCCTACCGTCGTTTTGCTCTGGATCTCCCCTCTCAGCAATATTCTTGTCGTGGTTCGAACTGGGGCAACCCAGGTGCTCAAGAGACTTTGAGAAACGACCCGTGTATTTCGCAAGGAATGGGCTGGCGATACGATTTTGGAAGGCGATGGAGGATATTGGCATTCACTTGGTCTCGGCATCGCCTGATGTCCAGATCGATAGTCGTGAGTACCTAATGACTTAAATTCCAAGTCTTCGTCTGCTGTTGCTCTGCCCTATGGTAAGTAACTAGACAGTTCTTCTGAGCTCTATTGTGGTCGCCTGCTACTCAGCTACTTATCACTGTTCCGACAATCTAACATCTTTTCTGGTCCTTAATACGCACAGTGGGTTGGACCAACAGCAGACATGACAACCGCCTTGGCGTTACGCGCCCGCGACATTCCACCATATGCCGCACCCGATATTCGTACTCTATGGCGGTTCGAGCATGACTGGATTCAACAAACCGATCCCGATGAAACCTCTCTACTCCGCGATATATTCGAAAACCTCGTACAACCTTGGCTTCAATCTGGACTCCCCGCGCTGGTATAACCACTCTGTGGTGCCGAGTATAGTGAAGAGGCACTCGCCAAGCTGTCTGATGCAGACCGAGCTGCTATGTCTCAAACAGAACGGAATGCCCAAGCTTCAATTGAACAGTGCAGGGCTGCCTGTGAGAGCCAATCGTTATGTATTCAGTTTTTCTATATCCGGTCGTTGTTTTATTTCGAATGAGCTGCGATGGGGCCACTCAGTGGATCCCCAATGTGTCGAATATTCACATGTAGAAGGTAAATGTGTGAAAATGGGAGATACCGGAGAATTAGATGCTGTTTCTGATAAAGCAAGTTCTGCTAGATCCGGCTAGGACACGAGCGGCGTTCTGAAAGCAACGGAAGAGATGAACAATAAGTGTCAAAGCTTGACAGTGAGCAGTTAGGTGCTGGAATCATGATATGCCACAGAGAGCCGATGACAGGAAATATCGAGCCGTTTCTGGTTGGCAGTTTGGTCGGACTTTCCGGAGTTATTTTTGTTCATCATTTCAACATTTTTTATACCTGGGAACTTCTATCTTGATTATTATTGAGTTACTCGGAACAACCGGCCAGTGAAGCAGCTTGTCGTCATATCGTGGACTGGTCTATCAGAAATTTTAAATAGCGTTGAAAAGGATTCACTTGTCTATCTCCCAATGCAGTTTGCGGACCTAGCTCAACACAATATTCTATCCGTGTATCTTGATTCTATATATATTCAAGGGAGAATTGTGAACTTACCTAGCAATAACCTCTCGATTGGCGAATTAGTTCCCTGCTGCTATAGAATCAATTTGGTTTATGAATATGTCTAACTAGGTACCTACTGTGGTCGTCAATAATGATTTGAGTACGGTCCAACCTTGCTTCGACTGACACCTAGCCAATGTTAGCGCATGAATTACAGACAGATGACTATGGTGATGCCGCTATGGAGCATAGCATATAGCCTGAGGAGTTCTGGAAGTATTCACAAGTCCTGAGCTCTTGCGCGACAACAAAGCTACACATTAACCTGCATCCAGTCTAAATATTTCTGGCCAGAATGTTCTAGCCCACGCGGGCATCTAGAAATACGGATATAAGAACTGAAGACTTCGAAGTCATAGAAGCAAGGATGTTAGCCCCATAGGCTCCTTAAGATATGAGTTGGGATTATGTTACCGCTGTATGAGACGGATATACCGAGGCGGGAAGCGGAAATACTGCTTCCACAATGGTCACCATCCTGCGGGTATTCAGGGCTGAATCAATACTACGTTTGGGAAGACAAATTGTCCCAGAGACCAGGATTTAAGGGTGATTATTAAATCTGAAGTGACTGTCTTCATATCAATGGCATATCTCTGATCTCTGTATACATACCTACGTAGTCATGCTGACTGTATACGTACGTGACTGTACGGTCGATGAATGCGGGGAAAAGGTTTGACACACATCGCCTAGCATACTGTGTAAATTATGTGCGCTATTTATGGAAAACCAATAATATGGATGAAATGAGTGACTTGAGAAATGAATTAGGAAAGAGTCTCCCACGCAGTGTACAATGTAGGTATATGTAGGTATGTGTTCGTGTTCGATAAGAAGAGATGTGCGGGGTAATGATGCGGGGTAATCGGGGTTGAGCGGGGTTGCGCGGGGTTAGGTTCGTCTCGCTCGCTCGCGATTGAAGACACCCCTGTTTATTCACGATTCCCAGACTCTCGGTAGCCAGGATGTTGGGACATTTCGTCGTTTCCATTTCTCATATTATACATATAAGACAAGTGGCCTTAGGCGGCGCGCTTCGATCGCATGCATTTTCTGCTGCCAAAGATACGCGGTTCCCCCCGTTTCCCCCAAGACGAGAGTGTTACTGGTGTCCCGCCTTGCAGGATGCGAAGTTCAGGCCCTTCGTGCGACAGCAAGCATTCATGTAACCCCTATACTGAGGCTTCTGACACCCATTACAGTTTGAATTACGAGAACTAGTATATGCCCTGTTGCCCTGTTTCAATTTTTGCAGCCGCCAATCGCCGCTCGCCCTGATGCGAGTGCGGGAAACGGGATGATCGGGATTGTCCTCGCCGGACCCCCAGTCGCTGACGCCCCAGTCTCCATGTCCACCATTTCGCATACCAAGAGCTTCCAGAACCCCCACAAAGGCTCTTTCTCCGATCCCATTCCCGGGTCTATACCAGTCAGGAGCGCCTATCTTCTCCGTGACGGGGGCGAGAAAAGGGAACGAGACGAGTACCGATGCAAAGGCAATCATCTTGATTGGTTAGGTATGATACATGCGGATTTAAATATAGCTCTGTGAAAGTCTTAAGTGCAGTTTGGCTATGGGATGTTACATACTCCAACCAAGATTAACTCTGGGCCGTTGACGATGATATCATAATGGCATTGGGATAACTGGGAACTATTAATGCGCTCAATTTACAATTGAAAGGTACGTCATACCCATAACCTCATTAAAGAGGCTTAAAACGTGATCTTTTTCGCTGCTATCGTTGTCACTTCGCTTTGCCCTCATATCCCGCTATATTGGTATGCAGATGATGAAAGGTTGGTATAAAAGCCTGTAAGATTGGAAATTTTGGACCCCTTCCCTGTTGCGACCCACATGAAGGGATTGCTTGGCAGATGCTGCTCCCACAAATTCAAGGTTGTCATTCGCTCAAAGAGACTGACGACAAACACCCTTGTTTTGCGTGACGGACTACCCATCTCCTGCCTAATTCGATGCGACCAAATGCGAGATATCGCTGTCGAGTGGTAATGGCCTTATGGTTGTGGCCAAAGTCAAATGCTTCGAACTAACGTTAATGCTAATGCAGGCGGTAGGCCTACTGCTAAAAGGGAGAAATGGGTGATCAACATGACCAGTACATAATGATGATAAATTCGCCTTACATTCTTCGTTCTCGGGGCTGGGGTGATGAATCATATCGCTCTCCCTACTGACCAGCACTTCTCGTTCACTTCTCCCGGCCATTATAAGATGCCCCTTTCCATAGCGAGGCTGTCACTCTTGGCCCTCGTGGCAGCACCTCAATGCTTGGCGGCGACGGCACCGAACGTTGTCTTCATCTTTACCGACGACCAAGATCTTCGTCATGGCTCTCTAGATTACATGCCTATCCTACAGAAAGAGCTTGTCGCGAAAGGCACGTCGTTCACAAATCATTATGCGACGCTTGCTCAGTGCTGCCCAAGCAGGTCTTCTCTGTTTCGGGGCCAGGCCGGTCACAATACGAACGTTACCAACGTTCAAGCTCCCGGGTAAGGTCGTCAAAAACAGACGTATAGAGTTGCTGCTGCTTTCATAACTGACTTGACTCAGGGGCAACTACGACAAATGGGTCGCCTCGGGACAGGACAAGGACTATTTGCCTCATTGGCTGGTAAAAGCTGGATACAACGCGGAATGTATGTCTCGTTGAATTATCAAGAGGTAGTCTGTATTAAAGGGGACAAAAAGACTGATTCATTACCCCCTAGACATTGGAAAGTTTCTGAACGGATATAATATCGCGAACTATGCTACCAAGCCAAAGGGATGGACACATGTTGATGCGACGGTATGCACCGCGAAGAGTCCCCTAAAGCCCAATTTCGCGGATTGAGACAATACTGAATATGAAAATGCGAAGACCGACCCCTACACATATTCTTACAATAATGTGGTTATGAGCGCCGATGGAGAAACGCCTATATCATACCACGGATACCACCAGACTGACGTGTTGCGAGCAAAGGCGTACGTTGTTCAGCACCACATGAAGGGGTTCGCAGGCTAACTATTACCTTGTTACGTTCTATTGTCACAGGCTCGATAGGATCAAATATCTAAATGGTGAATCCAAGCCGTTCTATCTGACGATCGCGCCCACTACGCCTCACTTGCCAGCCGTGCCGCTCCAGAGACACAGCCAATTGTTTCTTGACAAGAAGGCACCACGGCCTGCCAACTTCAATCCAGTCGATAAAATACAGGCAAACGCCGTCTCCTGGGTCGCTGATGTTCCGCTCATGACTGCGAGCCAGATTAACGCAACTGACGAACTCTTTAGGAATCGCATTCAGGGTCTGCAAGGGGTCGACGAGATCATCGAAGACGTTGTCGCGCTTCTAGGAGACCTAGGCATCCTAGACAACACTTACATCGTCTATTCATCAGATAATGGCTACCATCTTGGCAACCATCGGCTTCCACATGGTAAGACACTGCCGTTTGTCGAAGACACTAACCTGCCCTTCCTCGTGCGCGGGCCAGGCGTCCCCGCGAACAAGGTATCAGAGCTTCCTAGCGCACATCTCGACCTGGCACCGACATTTCTCGAAATCGCCGGCGTGGCCAAGAAGAACTGGCCTACTTTCCTTGATGGTCGAAGCCTGCTCACTAACTGGAAGAACCCCAACGCTGCTCGGGTAGGTTTTGGAATTCTTTTCCTTCCCTTTTCAAACTCAGCCTTTATTCATATACGACCTCCTGAGAAGCATAAGTATCGCGAGAAATAGTATTGACTGACTCCCGATTTGTGAGTAGCCGGCCCAATGCGGCGCGGCCGCTAAGGTCGACGCCCCTGAGATCCTGAATGTAGAGTTCTGGGGTAACTCTGGTAGCGAAGCGCCAGTGCAGGACACGCGTAATACATACAAGTCGTTGCGCATCGTGAGTGCCACGGGCAGCAATGGGGCCACTGTGAGCTACCTGTATTCGCGCTGGTGCACAAACCAGACAGAGCTGTACGACACGGTAGCGGACCCATACGAAATTAACAACCTATCGCTCAATCCCGACGCGGCGACAATGCGTCTGCTCTCACGACTCAATGCTCTGCTACTGGCGACAAAGTCGTGCGCCGAGATCACTTGTCGCAACCCTTGGCGCTTGCTACAGCCGGAGCCCGAGAAGCGTGCCATCGTCGCGAATGGGACACTGACCATCTCATGTCTGGGTGACGCGCTGAAACCCGAATACGACAACTTTTTCGCCAGTATCCCTAATGTCGCTTTCCAGGAATGCAAAGAGGTCCAGCTCATCGCTAATGAGCGGCCGTACTGGCCCGCCAACCTGGGAGGTGGTTTAGGTCTAGATTATCGTGACTCGCCTGACACATTCGTCACACATAAGCCGAATCCAGCGAAAAGTGTGCCGGGGAATGCCGTGCATCAGGGAACTCAGGCTCAGAGGAACGCTACGTTAGCAGATATTCAGAAAAAGGCCATAGTGTTGACCTCAGAGCAGTTGGGCTGAGCTTTGACTCATGGCCCCTGTGCCAGGAAACCAGCATTGGGGAACGTAAAGTAAAACGACGATAATAAATGAGGCTCCTTTCTAGTTTCCATATTTCATATCTTTAGTAAAGATACCTAATATGGTTTCTGTTCCTCCTCATGACAGTTCTATGTCAGATAGTATTCGTGACCCCACGAACCTGTCACAGTACGATCTCCATGCCCCATTCACATGTGGTTTGCTTCAAGCGCCTGGTATAACAAGATCCTGGGTGAGTCTTGGTGAAATAGTCTGATTACTAAGTATATACTTATTAGTCACTTGGTCTGCATGGTCGGCCAGTCCGAAGAGTTATAAGCCTCTTTATGATTTATACTACTATTATATATACCAGTAACAAACTTTCAGAACGTTTATATTCCAACTCTGTGAATCTCCCTACGATATTTTGGGCTGCCTTAAGATTGTCGAAGCAGGATAATCGCCTTTCTCAAGAACCCTCTATGGCTGTTATAGGGTAGAACTTAACGAGAAGCGTCGTTTTGTTACGCAGTGCTGTAACCTGGAGCCGTCACAGTATTCAAGTAGCTCATTGAACCCCGTGCCGAGTGCTTAACTTTGCGTAATATACATCTCGACATCTGTCACGATATACAAGGATGAGAAATATTCGTGTATATCGTCAAAGAATAGTTGATAAGGAAGATGAGGATTCTTCATGCGTGAAGTAAAGTATCATAATTAACCCGAACCCTGATAAGACCCAACGTGTAACAATCTTCAGTCCAATGAACGCCTCTCCCGAACCAGTTGTTCTATATAATATAAGGGGTTAACCTAGTTGTGGAAAGGGAAGCTTAACAAACACACGTTATACAAATATATATATATATATATATATATAGTAAATACAATCCTTTCTTCACACGCTCTAATACGGATTCATACTTCTCTGCATGCATGTCGCTTATGTTGTTCATGAAGCAATCGGAAAATACTCTTTCGAGTGGCCCAATTGGTATGCGACGAGACTACGGACGTGTCGGTAAAGAACCCGTAAGATCACATAGTATCCTATCGCGCACGGGATTCCCAGAAGCGCGATGTAAAGCGGTCGGGTTTCTGAAGTCACAGCCACCCTCGAAAATTCATTTCCATCTGTCTTGACAGGGTCATGAAGAAGAGTTCCAGTTGGATTGATTGATTCCTCAGGCGTACCAAGTGTGTTAGGATGCTCAGATGGGTTTGTGGTCTCGACGGGCTTTATAGAGGGCAATGGAGAATAGGCTATCCCGGAACTGTATCCGGGCACCGGAATATCTGGCTTCAACCCCCCAATAGAATTTGACGGCTTTTCTGATGGTTCCGGAGTGTCTGTTATCTCAGCATCTTCGGCAAATATCGGAGTATCTAGCATCGTAGACTCCGTGGGATTTGTTGGAGGTATCGAAACGTCTGGTTTCTCAACTTCTTCAAAGGGCTCAGGGGGGTCAACTTCCGGAAAGTTATTATCGACGGGGGATGGGTTGATAGGCTCGAGGTCTATAGGAGGCTGCATGGTCTCCATATTTAGAGGATCTATCAGTGGCATCCATCCCTTTGGAAATTCAGTTAAAATATCTGCTGATTTCCCAAGGTAGTTCCCGTTAGCATCGAATGCAGCTGCACGAACGGTGTCAACAAAGACATCAGTCACGAATACTGTCTCAAATCCGGTTCTTTTGGTCTGGCCAAGAAGTTTGTCCCCAGAAAAGAATTTCCAAGTCCTGTGTTCTGTGGCACCATTCCACGAGACGTAGATAGCCGTTATACTCTTCGTTCCAGTGCCGTAACCGAAAGCTTTAATATCCGGAGGGTGTTGCGGCCGACCCACCCAGTTGGTAGATTTATAGACTCGGTAGGTACCAAACCGGGTTTCGTTTAAGAAGCGGGCTTCCATTAGAACCTGGTCATCGTGTGTGTGCTCGGATAAATATCCAGCGTCTGTCCATGACATTAACACGTTGCCATTTGGAAGGCGTTGTAGAGCTCCTCGTCTATCAGCTAGCCCCCTATCCGGCCGCTTGTACTCCTGGAGGATTCGAGCTCTCTGGGGTTGACCTTCCGGGCGGAGCAACTCAACAATTAAGCCACGGCTATAGTTGTTAGTAGGTAGCTGGAAATCTATTCTCTGTTCACCAGAGGAGTTGTCGAGGAAACTGATGACATCGCGCTCCGGACTGTGACTGACGTATCGCGCATGATGTTGGCGCGAGAATTTCAGTCCATCTTCGAGGATATAGTCGCTACGCTTGCCACCCAACCTCCAAAGTACCCTCCCATCATCACCAGCAACAAGCATGATAGTATCCATATGGCGGAAGGAGACCAAGTAATTCCCGTCGCTGTTCTCATCCACAGAGTTGATGTGCCACGGGTCATAAAGATAATTGCGAGTGAAGTTGGTAAACGGTACTCGTTCTTTATTAAAGTCGGGACCTACTGAGTAGGCAGGGGCCATCGTGCTTTCTGCCAGGCTCACATGGTATTCCGCATGCCATTGGAATGTGATATTACCAGTCGTCATGTCATACGCTCGGAATCCATTAGAATCGATCCACACCAGGTCTTCCATAAGACCAAGTGCGTTACCCGACCACTGACGGGGCCGTCGTGTAGTCACCAGGGTCGTGTTTCGGCGCTGGATGTAGTTGAACTCGTGAATATTGACGTGTGAATTCTCCCTGTCGACAAAGAAGTTGTGAACCATCTCATAATTCTGGTTAATGAATATACCGGCACCACAATCGGACACTGGAAATTCTGAGCGCATCACCATAGCCTTTAGGACAGTCTGGTTGCCGAATTCTACCGGGAAAAGGTCGTACATTATCCGTTGGTTGAACTGGCATGCTCCGCTCCACACAAGCTCACCATCGCTGTCGTAAATCATCGGACCAATCTGGCAGGGAACCCACTTGACATCATCCAGCCAATTCCCTATGAACTTGAACGGGGTCACAAACCAATAGCCAGGAGCTACCTGTTCTCTGTGGTGATATGTAATGTTCCATTTGGGGCTCATCAAGTCAGGTCGCTAGAATCGTGTAAGTCAGTCATGTCAACAATAGTTAATCGCAATCGGGAAACGAACTGTCACGAATTTGAAAAGGTCATCGGCGCCATCGAGACCAACATTGCCATAGGCAGTGCGCACCCAGAACGACTGAAACAGCACAGCAACCAGTTGCAACCACATGGCAGTTGATGATAGAAGGGTTCTGGTAGTTCCACTACTTCAACAGCACATGGCACCACCTCTGTTGATTCAAGAGCTAGTTCCAGCTTCTTTACAACTAATTATAAATTGAATGCGAGAGATATGAAGGAAGTATACAATTGAATACATTCAATCATCAAACCAGTAAGTAGCCAAAGTGAAGATAGGAGATAAATTCTTAACTGAATACCGATCCGCTGGCACACTAGACACGCTCTCTGTCTGAGATCGCGACGCTCTCACACTAACAGCTAGTTTACACGTTAGAAGGAATCTCATTTTCAGCTTCTAATCATTCTTTTCGCTGAGCTACCTACAGCTAGACCTGAAACAACCTAGTTCGCTGCCCGAAGTCGACTCGCAATGCGAATCCATCTCTTCGACTCTCATCGGTCCTATTTTAGTGCCTCGAATCGTGTTGTCACTGATTCGAACTTCTAAGACTAGCCATGACTGTCTAATAGGAGGAGCGCGCAAAGAGAGAGTACTTAGTTTAAGAAGCTGCTTTACGTATCCCGTCTTCCTAGCCTACAAAAGGAGCCTGGTCTTTCACTATTTTTAGATTGCGACCACAATCAGCGTATGTAGTGAAAAAAAAAGCAATCTAAAATTGCAACACCGACAGCACTGGTTGCAACTTCAGGCGCTTCGCTAAATTGAGCGAACCCTGCACTCAGAGCCTAACACTAACTAGTCTTGTTAGGTCATCAATAGGCCAGTAACAACTTTTGTTCTAGAACCTCTCCAGCGCCAATACTCAACCCACCCATTTACAGGGCAGTGTTGTATAGACTCCACTGAAGAAGAGACCTTTTTGCCACTGTTAATACCTAGTTAGGTATGCGTCAAAAACATCTGGCCCGCGTATATCGCATCTGGATTCAGTCGGGATGCGCGAAGACTGAAGTTGTAGCATCGGATAATCGAAATATCAAAGAAGTCAGAGAGATGTTTTATATTGCTCTTCTTGCAAGCAGTTTACAGATCTAAAATAGCTACGGAAGAAAAGTTGCTAAGGGTGCAAACGCGGGGTGACGTGTAATACGCGTCGCTGTATTAGTGTTGATCATGAACCCTTGGTGTGTAAACGAAAAGGCGAAATCACTGATTTCAAGGATCTGTTCTTAAGGCACAATATGCCTAATAGCCTCACCCATCTTGGTGGCATTCCCAACATTGTTTATACTATATCATGATAATGTCAAAGTTTCTGTTCCGGGATTTATTTACTACTAGAGACTGTATGTATAACTGTAAGCTATCACCGTTGCGATCATCATATTATAGCTAAATTTTAGGGCGCTAATTCTACTGCTTGATATAATTCCGACGACATTATGTTGGATCCTTCATCATGTGCGCTAGCATTCAACTAGTATATATAACACGGTTCAGTTGCATGTCTTATGTGCACCGGAACATAGGCTCCTTGCGTCATTGTCAACTTCTCTTCAGAAGCCCCATGCAACGCTATGAGTAATAATACGTATGTTCCATTTTTAAAGGGCTTTCAGGATTACTTTGATGAGTACTTTTTCTTTGTTTTGTCGCTAGGAAGAATCATAGATTCGCATACCACAGCTAATTATCACTACAGCACCGGCTGCCATGAATAGCGTCCCCTTGTTGCTGTGGAAGCCCGAATAGCCCAATGGAAATCCTCTCCTAGGCGCTGCACGCAGTTTAATCATGACACCAAGGCAAACTAGTGACACTGTAAGCCAAATTAGTAATTTTCTCTATACCCCAAATCTCTTTGTATCAATGATGAACTCTGGATTTTAAAGACCGGGTTTACGGAAACAGCTTTGCTTGAAACAAAGAACTAGCCAACAAGAGTACAGAGTCATCAGGCAATAAGGCTGTATAAATGGATTTAACTGTAGCTAAAACAATCTTGTGAACCAAAAGGAATTGAATGACCTGCATTATAAAATAACACTTGTAAAACAATTATTCAAACAGCCTTTGAGGTTATTTGTTTAAAAGGCTTATGTGGTGCTACAATATCTTTAGTTACTTTCTTCTAGTACGTTTCCGGTGATATTGTTCTTTATTTCATATTACAATCGCTTCCCTAGGATTGGCAGCAGGAAATGCGCACGATACTTCGTGTTCGCTCAGACCAGACACTTTTTAAGCGATACATTTAAGCCCACCATATCATATACGGTTTCATTATGGATCCTATTGAACAATTAGGATTCAGAGACGACCTTCCCTACTCCCCGTGGGCATCACGATTCCCAGCTAGCGAGCTAGGGTTCGTGTCAGGACATGCAAACCATTCCGTATTAGCCCCCGTTCCAAAAGTCTCCGACCCGGTATACTATGACCAGGATATAGGGCTGGCACCCATTCCCCGAACCGACGCAGAAATAGATAAGGCTTTAGTCTCCGAGGGTCTCCAAGTTGTTAACTTATACCAAACATCCACATGGGAAGGCGCTGTATTGAGCCGATACGTTCAGTTTTCTCCAACTAGTGGTATTTTGTCTGGTGGACACAATCCAAAAGACAAGTACTATGCATCTGGACTTCCATTTTCACAATCCATCTTACAACACGAACCGTTTCAAGAAAGGCCAGAAGCCTTACAGACCAACGAAGATCGAAACTTCTTGGTTTATGAACGCGAGAGGATTAAGGTCGACGAGACGCAATGGTTCGGCTTCTTTCGTAAGGATAGGTGGATGGATCGGGCTGGGTCTGATAGAGACACTTTGACAGAAAAGGCAAGACACTGGACCGTAGATAACCCGAAGATATGGGAATTTCTACGAGTGAGCATTGAACTGTCAAACCGGATGTTGAAAGCGCTCATTAAAGATCGACACCAAGGAGGTATTTATCACTTGTTCTTAAATGTATCACCAGTCCTATTAATACTAACACATACATATAGTAAGAAGCTCATTTAAATTTCATTTCCATTTCAGCAGAATAGAAACGCAGAATTTCTGACCAGTTATAGGTGCAAACTATACTTTTTGGTCGAATAGAGTACTGGAGAAACTTCAAGGATATATTTGGCCCTCCTCCGTTCTCCGACGACGATATCATTCTATTAAGCTATCCTACCGAGCAGATGATTAGTGTCAGGAGAAAACTAAAATCCTGTCCATTCGATTACAGTGAGTCAGCACAGCTCTTAACCATTGGTAAAGGAAATATTGAATTGTGTATATAGTCACTACTCTCTCCAGCGATCAGTGGGAAAGGGAACTCGAAAGAATTCTCTCGCCTGCATTGTGGTCTTTTGCGGACGTATATCCTGCCAGCGGTGTGAATATAACTGGGTATACTGAACTAAGATGGAGAGGGCCAGTTCCATTTTTCTGTCTGGGAGTCAAGATATTGGAGCTCATATTGACCTCCAAACTAACTCTGGCCGAGCTATGTGCCTTACAAGTTTATATTGCCATTATAGTAAGTTAAAATGTCTTTCTATGCAACGTTCCCAATTGACCAACATCCGACACACTAGATGACACATGAACTCCAACATGCCATAATAAGACAACGCACGAGAGCAGACCCGCGCATGGCTTCTCTCAGGGGTGCTAAGTACACCGAACCAGTAGGTACCTTTGCTATAAAACTGAATGACTTTTCTGTTCTCGGACTAATCGCTTACCTTGGCTTCTTCTTATCTAGCTTTTGAATGCCAGAGGATATCGGGAAGCTGGACACTACATGGATCAGCAATTCTTTGGAGGAAGTATACTTCTCCCACGTAGATTCCAAACAATTTCTCAGCTTTCAAAACGTTTTGCTGTATTATTAGGATTTTCCTGACTTGATCATAGCCATGGTTCACAACGATCATGAATCAATGGCTATACTGCCCCCTATATCATTCTCCTTCATGGAATGGGACCTGTATGGGCCACCTGTAATTGACCAGCGAAGAGCAAGTCATTCAACTACCCTTGTCTCGACAATGTGGATGTCGAAAATGCTGTCCGAGTTCTTCTGGCAAGACCCGGCATATCCGAGAAAAAGCGATCGCTATTTCCACAGGAGAACACTATTTAGGCTGATGAGGAACCGAAGATACAAGCTCCGAGATCTGCCCTCGGCACCCGACCCCGAGGACAGGATAGTGATGGAAGCTTGGGAGGAACAAAAAAGACAACTGGAGACGAATCGAAATCTATGGAATCACGCGGCTGTAGATTTGGTATGCGAACTTCTTTCAATATCTTTTGACGGGCTATCCTCTAGAGTTTCAAAGCTTTGTTCTCTAGGGGTGGCGTTGAAGTATCTTAATTGTTGATACTTTAGAATAACCACAAAGCTAACTTATACGGTATCATTAGTGGAGAAAAAGCCCTGTAAGCAAACTCGAGTTGCTCTATCAATCATGAGTCTGAGAAACTAACCAACGAGGTTCCACTTGAAAGTGGCGTGATAGAGAACTTCGTATGCAGTACCACGACTTTCCTGCCGCGTTTGCAAAAAGAAATTTCGGAAAGTGTATGCAGATCGCTAGGAGAATTTTTGGGCTCTGGAACTATAGGCGAGATCTAATAAAAGAGTGCGTTGTGGAACGCACCACAGCTCTAAGCACTTTCTCTATGATCTGGCAATCTATCGGTAGGTAACCTTGCCACCTTATCACCGGGAGGCGTCATTTAAAAATCACACTTCTTGCAATCGTTCATCTGCTAACCTTGAAGGTTCTAGGGCTTCTTATGATGGCTTCACTTCCTCTCTTAAAAGAGGATCAATATAAATTTTTAGTACGCAAGGCTACAGTGACAACAGTTTTCAAGTCTAGCCGCGACGCTCTAGCCCATGGTCGCGATCTGACCGTGCACACACACGTACCGGGCGATCATTATGATACGATAAATGGGCCGAGCGAATTTTTCAATCTTGAGGGAGTACGCGTCGAAAATTTCACACAAATTGATTACCTCAATCGGATTCAGGGAGTTTTCGAAGTGATGAGAGTTACTGGCTGCATTGTACCTGCGCAGTTTCTGAGGAATATCACTAACGCCGTAACAGCCCTTCGCGCTGATCGAGCAATGCAAGCTGCATTTAATCAGCAACATACTGATTGTTGGGCGTCGAGCTGGTTTTTCACTTTTCCAGTTTATGATTCAAATTATGTTGTATATGACGAACGGTACAAGACGTGGGTTCCAGTCGACAACTCACTAGTCGAAGCCGACACCTAGACAGATCATCAGAATAGATCACCTTATTGTTTTACTTTATTTAATTTTGTCCTCTTGAGAGCCCGTGTATATGCAAATGTGCCATGGGACTGACAAGTGAAAGGGAAGAACAAGTACCAAACAGCGACCCCCATAGCATGGACATAGGGAACAGTGAATCTCCACACCAGGCTATATATATTACTGAAATAGACTCGCCAGCGCAGATATACTCGCTCTCCTTGTGGAATATGAATAGGCAATACTGCATATGATTACTAATAGTAGGCAAACTGTGACAAGGGGGGAATTGAAAGTAGATACATCTTCTATTCAGCTATAAGAAATAGGGGGCGTTTGGCTCTATTTGCAGGTCGATCAAATTGGGATTCTGGGCAGCCACCGGTCACGATGTTCATCCAGATGTTCTACGCCATCTACTTTCATAGCCACGTAGCTTTTATGTTAGCTGATCTGACTTTATTGAGAATTGTTTCTTTCTCTCAAGATGCTTTCACTCCGCTATATATAATACATTGACTTCTAGTCAAAGAACACAGATACAGTCTTCGCATAGAGCATGATTCGTAGCTTATTTCAGATACCCTGACCAATTCACTAGAGCTACAGCCCATTGATCGGTTATTCATATGCCGGTGCGAAAGCCGCAGCTTGCGCTATCTCTTCCTGTGGAGGTAGCTGGACAATCATCAGGTAGAGGATATCCTGTAATACCCCAGTCAGCAAGTCTTCCGCATGAAATAGCCACACCTAGAATTGGCAATTCGGTACCTACCTTTTCGAAAATTTTCTGTACAGCCCCAGCTCCAACTCCTAGACCACCTGCGCCGCCAAGCACCGATCCGACGGGATGGTTCACTCCCCGTGAGAAAACACCTCTGGACCGTCCACCAACAAAGCTCTGCAAATTCCCTCCGGTCAACAGTGCCAATGGGTCGCCGCTGCTCGCCGGGTGGTTGGGGTCGGAGTATCGAGAGTGAAACTGCTCCTTGCGACCGGTATTGGCCATTTTGCTGTCCGGATTTTGTCCGGCCCATTGCGCCCGACTTCTTGAATCCATGTACTCTCCAACAAAGGCCCCCGCGCGCTTCAGGACATTCTGCTTCTTCTCTGTCTCTGCGTCTGACAGATTGTCGAGCACGGGAAAGACGAGGGGTGCGGTCTCGGGCCATTCGAATGTCGTAGCTCCATTCGATTGAGCGAACTTGTTCTTCATCTTCTTCAACGAGCCTTGCTCATCTTGGGTCGTTGCCGAGGCAATCGCGGGGTCCATGTCCAGATTAACGTCAGTCATCATCTGACCCGGCTCGCTCGGCTTCCAGGTCATGATAAGTGCAATGAGTCCTCTGGGCATGAAAAACGAGCTATTGATCTCGTTCAGGAAATGATTCGTCTTGTAACGACTATGAGCCGCACTTGCAACGTTAGTCGCCTGCTGGACGGCAAGCGATATCAGGATTGCGAATGGTTGTGGAGCGGCTAGTCCTGCTAAAGCAGCCAGATTCAATGCTTGGATCCATGGACTTGGCATCACTGCTTTGTTCAGGTCATCCATGAACTCGAGAAAGGTTGCTTCGGTGATTCCCACATCGTTAAGTATAGGCGCATATGCCCGTACAAACCCCCTTGTTCGTTTACCTGGTCGTCGTTGGGTTATGACGATAGGTAAGCTTAGTTGACTCGTTCTTGATTCTGGAGGGGGGGATGGATGGCTTTGCAAGAATGTGTCTGCGAGCTGTGGGGGCTGACGGTATTGATTGTTGCTGGCAGGGTATGATAGAGACTCTTCCTGCATAAGTTGTTGCTGGGCATCGTCTAGCTGCCATGCCGCCTCGTCGACTTGCTGAGACAGGGTCGTCGGCTGAGTATCTGAGCGTTCAGATATGCTTAACTGCAAGGTGGGTGGAAGCTGTCTGACGCCCCCTTCAGCTTTCTGTGCCTTCTTCTCCTTGTGATGATGAATTGCCTCGGAAGCAAGTCCGATTCCTGAGGCAACTCCACGGACGATGACTCCTCCAGGGGTTCGCCGTCGCTGCACTCCGCCAGAGCCTTGCTGATCTTGACTCTTGCTACCCCTGAATGCCGCTGAGAGAAGCATTCTGAATTACTAGGAGAAAAGGGAGAGAAAGAATGATATCTTAATAGAAATTTGATTTTGTAAAGATCCCATAAAGAAAGAGCATACAGAAAAATGAATAAGTCGTTCATTACAAGTCGCTCGCAAGTATCTGTTATATGTGCCATGAGGAGGAGGATACTCGGACACCCTGTCCCGGTTATCCGGGCACCCTCTGCCCGAAAATCCCGACGGAAGCAGCCTGGGCACTACCAGGCTCGCCAGGCTCCATGCACAGCAGCTCCGTTTACTATCCGTTCTTGTTAGTATGCCGATCTCTGCCTTCGGGAAGTGGATTTACAAAGTGGACCTAGAGCTGGATCCACGCCCTTGTACGGATACATACCTATGTAGTAGTAAGTGACGAGAGTGACGAAGCACTCTACCAATACAGAACAATATCAATCTCATTATAGGTCAGCACTACTATTTAGAACTGTGACGGTACCCGACATTATACTCTCTTTCGTTATCGGTCTCGCGCTCGTTCTCGTGTATTATCAATCTATTATGGAGACCAAGTCAGCAGAAGTGCCCAAAGGCCAGAGCCGGGTTAGCATCCGCACGCTCGTATCTACGGTATTCACACTACATTTGATGCTAGGCTAAGCTTAAGATTATTACTAAGTAGTCAGATCATGCTTAAGTGGTAGGTAATGCCACAATACGCAATACAAGCAATATGAATAGCAAGTCAAAGCAGAAGCAAAACTGAGTACTCAGGGGTAACTGACGAATGCTCCGTGCGAAAAGGGGACGGCGCTTTACACAGCGTGTTACCGTAACTCTCAATGGCCACTAGACAGCATACATTAAGTATCTAGTTAACAGCTCACCACGCACCCCTCGCAAGCTCAACCAGCGCATCAGATAACCTCACATCCTCCTCATCCCCCAAACCCCCATCCACCTCCCTTAATTCCACCCCATTCTCTCCATCATCTGTCCCAGGAAAATAAGCATAAGCCTCGTCAACCTCACACCTAACATGCGCCTCGGGCACAATCCCATCCTTCAAAAAGGCGCGTACGTGTCTTGCGAGACAAAGCGAAGGGACAGCAGTAGAGCAATGCCCATACCCCAACACCTCGACGATCTGACTACCTTCAAACGCTCTCTGCGCCGAGCGCGCTGAGATAAGCGGACATACAGGGTCGAAGCTCGTGGTGAGGATGAGGAGGGGATGGGCTGTGTGTACAAGATGTGGCGGTGTGAAGGAGTGGGTTTTGGGGATTTGCCATTGTTGTTTTGCGTAGTATATCCCGTGTTCGGTTGGGGCGAATACTGTATCAATATCAATACCATTAATATCACTCATCTCAGTAAGGATATATCTTTGACCTGAACGAAACAAGTACAAGCAAGTATCACATCAACCAGGAGTAAGTAAGAAAGATGTTTAAAAAGAAAAGAAAGAAGAAAGAAAGATATAAACTCACTACTCCGATTCATGAACGGAACAAGCCACTCCAGCATCGTCTTCCGATCTCCTGGCCAATGCTTCGCCCCAGAAGCCCCATCATTAAGCATGACAAAGCGCTCGGCATCACCAACCTTCGGCCACGGTTTCCTATCCAGTGCATAAGCAAGGAACGCCTCAGTCGCATTCCCATCAAGCAACAGCGCAAGATTCCGCGCTAAAGCCGGCCACGTAGCCGATTTGCGCAGAGCCGTGGGTATAGCCTCATACAGCAGTATCCGGTCGTCGAGAACGCCATACCGTTCATTATCCACATACACACTCACCGGCTCCGAGTACAACGTCTCCGCCAATCCCAAAATCCGCTCCCTAAGCACTTCCCTCGACGTCCCAAAGTGAGTCAACGGACAATTCCTCCCGGCTTTAACACACTCCTCCAAAAACCCATCGAAAACCCTTTCAGAATCAACCAGGTCCTCTTCATCGAGGAGCCCAGAATACCAATCAAACACATTATTCACCCCGTCAATAATCACCCGCCGCGAGCGCTCGGGGTACAGCGCCGCATACGTCTGGCCAAGTATAGTCCCATAGCTAAAGCCCCAATACACCATATCCTCCTGTCCAAGGGCCACGAGGATACTATTCATATCCGCCGCCGTCTGCGGTGTGTTGAGATACATCCCATGCACACCCATGGTATCCGCGCAAGCGCGCACATAATTCGCAGACCAAGCGTACAGCTCCGGACTATCTTCCAGCACGCGCTTATCCCGCACAGGGCCGCGTGCCCGGCGCGTTTCCGCGTCTGGGTAGCAAGTGGCCAACGGCCTGCTGCCGTTCACGCCGCGCGGATCGAAGGCTACGAGGTGGAAGTCTTCGCCGACGATGGTGTGGAGCTCTGCGCCTAGGCGGTGCATGAACCAGATCCCGGAACCGCCGGGGCCGCCGGGGTTGAGGAGGAGGTTTTGCGTTGCGTTGTGGCCGCGTAGACGGATGAGGGGGATTGTGAAAGTGGCGTCTGTAACCTCTGGGTTTTGTGTGAACTGGTCTATTGGTACGGTGATTGTACTGCACTGCTCCCGTGTTAATACTTTGTCGTCAGTACCGTTCGAAACGAGGTAGATTCAGGAATGATAAAATGGATCAAGTTACTTGAGACGCCCCGGAGAGAGAGAAACCTATGCTTCGGAGACAATCTCAAACGGAGTGTGATGAGGGGGTTAGCAGTATGAAAAGCTGACCTCAAGTCGCCGCCCGTTCTTCAGATGACCACATCCCTCCCACGCAATACTCTCACCAGGATATCGATATGTCGTGGGATTGTCCAGTGGCTCAACAGTAATCGGTCTTGTTGACGCGAAGAGGCCGAGAATAAGTAAGCAGGCCAGCACGGCGCCGGTGATCATGAACGACCAACGTTCACGAAGCCACCAGCTCCGTCTATTTGGGGCTTGGACATTCTCGTCTTTTTTATTCATGGCCCCGATTCAGCCGCGGGTATGTTCAAGTTGACTGGGATATCGTGGGTACTTGGTCTAATCATTGAATCAGAGAGACGGGGCATTAGACCGTTTTCACTGTTGCTTTCACAGCGCCCATGAACCTAACTTACAGCTATATCGACGGTGTCAATTCACATCATCGTTTTCATTGTAACTATGTAAAGTTGTATTTCAGGTGTTTTTTTTTTTTTTTTTTAAGCATGACAAGGACTCAGGCTAATGAGTGTGAATTCATAAGCAGGCCCGTTTTCACCGGGTGTCAGCGCCCACAACCAGCCCAAGTAGGCAGTATACCGAATGTGTATCAGTGGGGTGTTGTCGCAATGCATCCCAGGCAACCAACAACAACCCTTAGGCCATCACATGGCCATCCATCTTCACCTGGAACTGAATACTTATATACGGTATGAGCTATTTCATCTGAATCATGCCTTGCAACCGCGACTTGTTATTCATAGAAGCCGGGGTAGAGCCAAATTGTCGGCTCCAACGCTGTCACCTCACGACGTCTCAGCTACGATCGTGTTTGTCACCGACCCAATACCATCAATTTCCAGCTTCACTACGTCGCCTACCTGCAATTGGAATGCCGTATCTATAATGTGTTAGTATCTCATCTTTTCATTCCATTAGTAGCACGGTGTAATGTTGCATCCATCTGGAGTGGGTGAGAGTGCTGGGAAAAGTTTTTATGTTCTCAAGACAATTCACGTACTAGGACAAGTCAGTCAAATTCACAATTTATTGGTTTCTGGAGCAGTGACAAAGACGAAGAGGATAACTCACCGTTCAATACCAGCGCCCTGAGGGAAGGTGCCACTACCGAAAAACTCGCCCGGGTACAAGCGGGTGTTCTTTGATACGTGTGCAATGGCCTAATGAGAATTGTTGGTCAGCATACGAGACGGACTAACCAGCATGCAAGACCAGCAATAGGGAAATCGACTAACCTGTCCTATATTAAACTTCCAATTTTCCACTACTGGCTCCTTGACGACGACATCGTTGATGATGATGCGACCGCAGAGGTGATCAAGGTGGATGAGGACCTCATCCGCGGAGACTACTGTGGATGAAATGCTGTTGGCGAAGGCCTTGCTGTGCTGAGGGCCAAAACCGCTATAAACCGAATGTCAGAGCCAAAGATGACGAAAAGGATATGAACATGGCTTGGCACATAGAAATAAATAGTAACAAAGGTTAAGTCCTACCTTGCCATCTCAGCCATCTGCACATTGCGGGCAGAAAAGTCATTGAAGACGCAGAACCCAGCAATAGCATCAGTGGCTTCCTCGGGGGTAGCATTATAGAGCGGCTTGCCAAGAACAACACCAAGCTCGAGCTCGACATCAAGATATTCACAGTATGAGGGGTAAGTGATCAGTGCGCCGTCGGCATAGAAGGCGAGGTGATTGGACTGGTAGAAGATGGGCTGGGCGTACCAGAGGGCGTGGGGCCGGAAGAAGGGGAAGTCAACACCTGTAATGGCCGAGTAGAGGCGGGCCAGGCGGTTGACCAGCGGCGAATACAGGCTCGTCATGCCGACGGCGGCTCCGTAGTAGTGCGTGTAGAAGAGCATGAAGTCGCGGTACGAGCGCGGCTGGAAGGGCAAGTTGCGCTTGTCGGGGTCGCCCGCTTCAGGTGGATTATCCTCGAGCACGCGCTTGAGGACGTTGGATACGGCCGTCGCCTCGCATTCCCAGTCATTCTGGTCGCTGAAGCTAACCACCTTGCCGATAACCCGTTTAAACCTCATTGTGAATGAAGCACGGAATGCTGTGTCCTATAGGTTATAGGTAGGTATTGGAAGTAATTAAGTGTAAGTAAAAAGGTGTCAGTACTTATAGTAGTGGCTAAATATCAGTGGCTCGCTGCGGCTTGTGAGGTTGCAGTAAGAGATGGGTCAAGGTTTATATGCTCATAATTGATTACCTGGGAAGGGCAATGAGCGAGGGAAGACAATGCCACCTGCGACTTGATTGAGACAATATCTACCTATAGACTAAGGCGACTGTTACCTTAGGAAGGTGCAGGCAGGTATCTTCACTACATGCACCTGTATTAACTGACCTGTAACCTCCAGGGCTACCTAGCGAGGTAGGTGCTGACTTAACAGCCCACGTCAAATGCACTGCACAGATAACATGGGTCTACAGTACTTTCATATCTTCATTACAATAGTCAAACTTTCTCATATCTGGCCGTTCTGTCGCGTCAGCTCGACGGCAGGGTTGCGATCCGCGTGAATCGTCTCATGAAAGAGAGCAATACTTTTCTTTCTCCCCAGGATATCACTTCATTTTAGCATCCATTCTAGTTAGCCTTGAAATCCTGGACTCGTCTTTTGGCTCGGTTCCATTGATTCCATTTTGACTTATAATCATATCCCTACATAGTGTCGAGGATACATCATGCCAGCAACCTTTACACCAACAACCTTGTATATTTGCATCTTCATGTTTGGTGCCTCTTTGTCACTAGCACCTTACTCTTTTCTTTTTCGAAACCTGCAGCCATCACACTATGAATAAGTCGCGGACAGTAAGGATCCTCTCATATACCAAGCAACCTCAACGACCAATGACATCTCTCATCTATTGTCTAGAGTTGTCTACGGGCCTGGCCGTGACACTGTAATTGCAGTGATCATTTTCTGAATGTCAAGCACGGCCGATCATTTGACCACAGATGAATCTACGCAGTATAGGACTCACTGCTCCTGGCTGGTAAAAGTAGGCAGATCCTTCTCTATATCCTCCCATGTCTTATCACCGTTGACAATCTCCTGGATAGCCGCGAGCACTCGGGCTTGATCTGCGCGAACTTGCCTCGTCGAGTCACGATCTCTCAGTGTGATGGTGCCATCATTGAGAGTCTGGAAATCGACGGTAACGCCCAGCGCGGTACCCAGCTCATCGTTGCGGCTATATCGTTTACCGATTGTCGCCGAAGAAGCGTCCACTCTTGATGAAATCTGAGCTTTTCGCAATTTCTGGCTCACCTCGTCCATGAATGGCACAAACCGTTTGTCGTTGGATAGGGGAACGATGAGGACCTTCGTAGGAGCGACAATGGGAGGGAAAGAAAGAACCTGTCGCAAAGTGAGCTAGAAAGACTTGATATATCATGGGGATCCTCAACCTACAGCGCGGGCCTCATCACCATCTCTCACCCAATAGTTGTGCTCGCATAGGGCAAATATTATCCGCCCAATACCGAAAGACGGCTCAATGACGTTTGGAATGTATTCGCGAACATTGTGGCTGCTAGTGCGAAGCTCGCATTTCAGAAGATCCTGTTTGATCTCAACAGAACCGACATCCGCAACATCGAGGTCAATTTTCCCCGCACTCTCCAATTCCTTGGCGAATGACTCACGCTGCTCCTGACTTGTAGCGAGCAGGGCTGTCTCCACAGCCTTGGCGTTCTTCTTGAACAAAGGACCAAACTGCTTCTTGTTGACTTCGATTTCCCAAGCAGTGACGACGCGCGGTTGTTCGAGCTGTTGACGGACAAGGAGAGGCTTTTCCGTTTGTTTGCCTTAATTTCGGTCAGCTCAAACTGAAACGGCATCTCAAATTGCATAGTAATGCGATATGGCTCTTACTGTGAACAGACAGATCGTAGGCAGAGCGATCAGCCTGGGAAAAATTCCCGGTTAGTCATCCCTCAAACAGTTTATCATGCCGGCAACTTACACATCCAACACATTCTACCCAGCCAGAAGATGTCAGAAGCTCAGCATCCCAGCAGTCGCATGCGTAGTGAGCCTATTGCACATTAGTGGAATTGTGAGACCAATCATTCTGTCAACTCACCATTTCATTAGACTATTAACATCTGTTAGCTTATGTGTTTATGTGGAAGGTGAAATAAGTTAGGTGTGACGTACCAAATGTTGTCTAAAACGCGTCTTCTTGGGATCCACACCAATCTTCTGGACTGGAAGGAGAATCAGATACTTGCTCGAGAGGGTTGACTGGAAAAGAGTTCTGCAGAGAGTTTGCGATCCAGAACTCACGGAAAAGATTTATCCTTGCCAAAAAGTAGCCTAGAGTCTCGTTGTCAACGATGCCATCTGCCACGGCCTTGCCAATAGCCATTCGGGTGGTAGTGGTCTTGCCACTCAACTGGGTGTCTCGTGGCAGAAGTTCCAGCTCGACATTCTCGATTTCGTGGAAACGACTAATTCGTGTCAGCTAGCTTCTCGATGTTGCAGTGAGTATACCACTCATACCCGTGTTTCTTGCCTCCCTCAGGGTCGACAACTTCCGAACAAGTCAGCCATGCACAACTGATAGTTTACCGTCAAGTATCCGGTAATCCCAAGAGCAACTCACAATGTTCGATCTGTTTGGTTGGTTAGAAATATAGCATTACAGAAGAAGAACGGTTAACACGGTACCTCTGCCATTAAAAATTCGCGAACACGAAGCAGACCGCCGCGGGGTGAGATCTCGTTGCGGTAAGACTTGCCGATGGATGCTGAAGCGAAGGGCATGACGTTTTGGTTGAAGTCTAGAAGCTTGGCGAAGTTGAGGAACTGGCCTTGTGCGGTTTCCTACACTCCATGGTCAGTGTGCTTGTGCATGTCGAAGAGGGAAGGCAAAACATACAGGTCGCAGGTAACCAGGACTGTTGGTGCTTGGTCCGATGGTAGTTGAGACTGGTTTCCGCGGTCAATTGAATGTCTGGTAGGCGATCGTGGAGTCGACTCACACATCAGGTTGAATGCGACGGGTGGGGTGGGCAATTCGCCGCTGGCGCATCGCAAGTCGTATTTCTCGATGAGGGAAGCCAGGCCCTTGTCGTCGTAGTTGTCGATCTGGGCAAGGACGGACTCGTACTCCTGGATGACTTCATCGTCGAGCTTGACAGCCGTCTGGCCCTTGGCTTTGGCGGCTCGCTTTGCGTCCTTTGCGCTCTTGGCGTCCTTCGGTTTCTCGCTGCTCGCCTGGCCACGTGCTTCCTTGTCACCCTGGAGGCGGGCCTCGAGAATGTCCTCGACGAAGTGGTCGGCACGGAAGATGTCGCCGGTCTTGGGGTCCTTGCACAGCCAGTCGGAGAAGCGATCGACGTGGCCGCTGGTCTTGAAGACGGCATGGGGGGTCAGGACGCTGCAGTCGACCTCGAGGACATTGTCCTCCACTGGGGAGTGTCAGTGAACAGGCACCAGATAGCCGTAGCATAGGATCGACGAACGAACGAAGTGTTTGCGCCAGACATCGAGAATGTTGGACTGCAGGGCGGTGCCGGGCGGGCCATAGTCGAACAGACCGCTGACCCCACCATAGATGTCGAAGCTGGGCGTGTAGAACATGCGACGGCGCAAGAGGCCGTCGACCGAAGCTCTGTCGAGGGGCTGGCCCTTGAGGGTTGTCATGGTGGAAGCCATTCTGGTGGTGGTCGAAGTGGTGGTAAAGTTACCCAGCGATCGGTGGGCCACAATCCCGCGCAGGCGACTGAACAGAGGGTTACCAAGTGATCTCATGGGAGGAGGGTGAGTCACGGCAGCAACATTTTGTGGCATTTAGATAGGGACACTAAGGCACGCGTGTTTGGAGAGGGACAGGACAGGTGGACCTTGGAGGGGTGATTTGTGGCGGTGGTGGCAGTGGTCATAGTGGGGTAACCAGCCGTATTGCGCTAAATTACAGGGATCCTACTTGAAGTCAGGTACAGATAGGTAGATCATCTTCTGCACATTTCAAGGCATCTGCGCTGTACTTCAGCAGAATGATCACAGAATGTTGAAATCAATGTTTGACGGTGGTCAGGTGGTCAAATTTAGTACGAAGTTTGATTCAATACCAAGAAAAACAATGTCCTGAGTGGATAACAAAATGCCCGTGCAGTCTTGAGTAAGGGTAGAAAGGCATCGCCAAAGGGGTTCCGATCACATTTTATGCCCACCACAATAGTTACTACCTGTAATTACCAGCTCGCGCATTGCCCACCAGCGGAATGACAACCCATTGATTGTCGCTACGCAAGTCACCAGCCTGCCAATTACCTACCTAGGTAGGTACCTACCAGCCCGTGGATGACCAATCCGGCGATACTTCTGAAGAATCAACAACCGAGCAAGAATAGCAGTAACGACACAAAAAGGCAACAGAATCGCGATCTCTATGAGTCTCACCGATAGCGCCACCCCGCTTGTGGTTCCCGAGGGGTAGAGTATCTCCTGTTTAGTATCAATAATCGTGTCTCTAAGCTTCTCCCTCTTCTTCTCCACACCTTTCCATAGATTAAAGACGTCTTCGAACAGAGCGCTATCCTCTTCGACCCCCTCATCGCGGAAACTCTCCCCATTAACAGCCGCGAACGCCTCTTCCGCTTCCGACGACATTTTACCCGGCCCCGGCTTGGAGCGGACGTGCAGACTCGGCTGCAATACCTGCACCAGGGCCGCATTGAACATGGTCCATATCTGCGTGACATTCTGGTTCTCGATCTGTGAGAGGATTTTTAAATTCCACTGGAGCGCAAGAGAGGCCGAACAAGAGGCACTGAGCGGCTTGATGACGAGGTAATCCAGGATTTCGCCGAGGCCTTTCGCCTTCGCTGGTTGTCCGTCTAGTTTGGATCGAAGCTCGTGCGCGTGCGCGACGGCTCTGTCTAGAGCTTTGGTTTCGGAATTGGTGAGGAGCTTGTAGGGGTGTTCGAGCGCGCTACCTAGTCTGGAGACTTCCTGCCAGTCACATGCGCTTCGCCTTTCGTCCTTGCTTGGTTTGTCTTCTTCCACTTGCGGAATCTTTGTAGACAGATCGCTAGCAGTAAAGGCTGTAGTTGTGCTGGTGGTAGTTGTCGTGGTACCCTGCACTTTTACAGTAACGCTACCAACATCACTTGTTATCGTCATCGTCGTAGGTGTAGTGGTCGTAGTAACAATGATATTGGTAGTGCTAGAAGTGCCAGGACTACCGGGTGCACTAGGTGTACTAGGACTGCAGAGAGGACTAGACGTATTTTCGATCGCGGGTGTAGGAGTTGTAGCAATATAAATGTTAGCTTTGCTGGATGTCCATTGAGTCGCAAACGCAGTCGTCGGTGTTACAACAACTGATTCTCGCTGCTCTTTGGGCGCACGAGGGAAATCATGAGCTCGGTACGCCTCGTGGGCATGTCTATAGAGCTCATCAACCACACTGGTGATAGGCGCAATGGCGGCATGCTGTTTGAGTTCGGCTAGCCTTTCGAAGGCGACCACAATGAGGCCGGCAGCCAGATAATCGAAATACATCATGACAGCAGGCCAATACGGCAAGGGTCTTGGCCTCTGCGCCGATGAGATTACAGGAACGACTTTCTCTCTATGATACCACTGTCTCTCGGGATTATACGGATTCCCAGAAATGGCTTGGTGTATTGTAGGCATCACGGCAGTCTTTATCTTTCCCTGAGGAGACAAAGAGTTCGATGCTGAGTTCAGCGTAGGAGATCTACGAAACCAAAATTTCTTGCAGACAAAGATAGAACGATCCACCAATGGTTATTGTGATCTCCTTGTTTCACGGCATATTTCTGCATAGACAGCACGTAGATCAGAGTAGATGTCAGGAACTAATTATAAGGGGTACAATAAGACTTTTATAGTCGCGTAGTAGTCTCAAATGAGCTCTGAATGTCCTCACCCTATACAATCTAACTCTCTTTGTTCCACATGGTAACAGTAGGTCTAATTGATGACCAACGAGTAACAGTTTTTACATGTTTGAATTTACTATTAGTTTGCACTCGTGGCGGATTCAGAATACGCCTTTTCGTCACGACCTACGATCTTGACCCGAAAACAAAAGGATAGATATGTAATTAGATAGCCAGCAATTGGGGAATGAAGATATTTAATAAGGACATATACATATCCCTATTTTGAAAGACGAAACCTGGCAGTCGATTATTACCCCGCGAACTATTTGGAAACATGAGGCACGTGTTATGTCAAGAAAATACTGTTGAACTCACAACACAGTAACAAAACTATGAACATTGTCGCATGCCAGGAAACCGCTATACTTCTCAACTTGAATCACGATATCATCTAGAACATAAAGCAGTTGAAATTCATTGTAGTTTTATTCATACTAGTAATCAGTTACCAGAAACAGTTCGCCATAAAACAGTATTTACACGACCAAACAAACTTCTACGAATCTTTTCATATGTAGGATTTTTTATGCCTTCTGAAACAGTCCTGGGGCTATGAAATTCTTCAGAATAAATCACGGACCAGCATATACGCAGTTTTGCCGAATGTGGCAACAGCATAGAGCCATTGAGGAGTATCCTGTGGCTGGATCTCGGACACATGTGCCAGGCGATGACGGATCGAGGTATATTTAATGGACTGACCGAACATGTCCTTGGTGAGGTGGGCGATGTATGGAACGGGTATCTGAATATTCAGGGAGTCGGCTGGATATCCAAAAAACATTATGAGCTGCGCGAGTCCTCTGAAAACAGCGTGGAGCAAAACGACACGGAGAATGCGCCAGAGCATACCGTGCCACAATGGGGTCACCACACCGTAAATGATCCATAAGGCAATATACAAAACAAACGGTGTCCACATGTAATACAAGCATCTATCGTTGCTTGAAACCAGTTCCCAGAGATAATGACATATCGCCCATTCACAGGGGACAAACTTAACAATGAAACTAATGAAGAGATATCCCATCACAGCATGGTCCATGTGCATCCAGATGGGATACAAGAACCGGCCAAAACGCGTCAACAAGGCGAGAGATCTTGACGGTGTGTTGTCATCAGAGGGATTCCAAGCCAAATCAATAGACGTGGCCAGGTGAGTAGAAAACTCATTCATGAATTGGAGGGCGACATCAATAGTCATCACGAATAGAGACCAGCTGCCTGCTTGGCTTAAAGCCGGGACCTGATATAAAAGCTTCTCCACGGGGATTCCGAGTTGAGTAAGCGCTCCAGAAAAACCAGGGAACTGGTAGATGAAGTCGAAGCTAGGAAATGCATCGTTGCATAGAAACAGTAGCCGCAAGACCACGAGACGATTGAGCACTTGAAGGCAATTGATTGCGACTGGTCTATCCATCTGGACATTGCGATCTTGGTGAGCATTACCGCGTTGTTGAGGAGGATTGTTATTTGGCTCCATTTCTGCTGCTCTTGTTCTTGTCTGAGACAGATTAATACCGGAACTTAACCTAGGCGGTAAGTGTATGGTTTGTTAGTCAGGGACTACAGATGTCAAACTACTTCAGAGAAGTTCCGTCAAGCAATATAAATATGTATTTACGCCTTTGTTAGCACAAGGGTATTGTATAAGATTGTTCTAGTTGGTGAGTATCTTTGTTTCCTATCACTGGGATGCGTAGCAGGAAGCTGAAATGCGTCAAAGAACGTGAGAGAGTGTTTATCGAATCAAAGCGCATATTGTAGCTACCTAGATCAAAGAAAGCGTGCAGGGTTGGCTTAAATCCATGGCCAAGAATTATTCGAAGCAGGAAAGGACAACGTTCTAGATCAACTGATGTCCGAAGTCGTCGGGGTTCTTTAGCGGAATATTCAGATATAGACTCATAAATGCGCGACTAGATGGTGAATATATGGGTGTATGCTATATAATCCATAGGCCAGTATAAGGCATGATGATGTAAGAGCTAACTCTGGACGCCGGGAAGAAACGTGGGGAGGACAGGGATTCGATTTCCGAACTCGTGAACCTGCCGGCATCCCGTCTTGGTCAGGCCAAGCCAGAGTCAGGTTTTAGGTATTTGTGCTGCAGTGTAGATAGAATGTATTGCAGCGTTTACACGCATTATTATTCCTGTTAATTTTAAGATTTACTTAACACATACTTCCATCAATGTCGTACGAATAAGTAGGTTTCCCACTTACAGTCCGGGGATACATGGGCAATTCATACAAGAACAGCGAAAAACAGAAGAGGTAAAGGTACAATCCGGTAGCTACCCAAGTAGTACTAGTGGAGTGGTCCAGAGCAGCACGGACTGCAGTTTGTGGAGTCTAGGCGGGAGCTTAGCGGGACGGCCAAGGTAGCATAGCATTGGTGGATGACCTATAGGATCCCCCGAAATGCCGAAGGGTAGATAGACCCACTGTTCACTGTCCACCGTCTATCACTGTAGCCAGGTAAGTACTTGTGTAGCCCGGAGGTTTCACTCTTTTGCATTCATCCATCTTGCACGCGACTGTTCCAACCGTCATTACTTCATCAAGAAGAAGTGTGTGGTATCATACACACTACCTCGTTCAACTCCATTTCATGTAAATTTACACTTTATAACACTGTTTTACTACCTCGTCACATATGTCCTCACATATGTATACACTTACGTACGCTCGGTATTACCTAACCCGCCTGCCTACCGGGGCATCTCCACTTCTTTGCGTACTTGTATGCTAGGGTACTGGCCAGGAGGCTAGGAGTAGTGTAGTGTGGTCTGCTAATCTGGGGCCCGGGGACAGGAAGGAAGGCAAGTCAACAAGCAAGCACCAAGGACGTGTTCAGGTAACGGCGACACAACTTTTTCTTTAGCCACTACGACCGACTGTCGACGGCGCACGCCATCCTTCCCTCTTCTCTTACCCATCCATCCCCTCGACTCCTCCCCTGTGTCCTTCTCTCCCTAGCCTACTAGCTAATTCGACCCGTCTCCGCATGTAGAGCGCCACTCCGGGAATCATCGAAAGACGATCCGGAGCCGACCAGTCCCATCGTCGCCATCGGCGCCCGTGTTCCGTCCACCCAACACACAGCTCTACCAAGACCGTCCCCTCTCTACAGACACACACATGACGACAGCGATTCCGAGCCCTACGTCCGCAGCAGCAGCACGAGCACGAGCACGAGCATCGTCATCATGGCCAACCCGGTGGGCGAGGACAGCTGGCTCGCTTACATCGACGAGCAGCGCCGCTATGCCAACGATCTCGAGGCCCGTGTCAAGGTGGTCGAGCTGTTCAAGGCCGCCCTCGGCGACGAGCCCGCCAGTCTGCCGCTCTGGCTGGCCTACTGCGAGTACTTCTGGTCGCTGTTCGCCGAGTGTCAGTCCCACCACCAGCCATCGTCGTCATCGTCGTCGTCGCCCTCACCCGCGCCGGCATCGTGGACCGACGAGGAGCGCCATCTCGGCCGTGACCTGTTCTCGTTCGACTCAGCGCTGAGCCTGTGGAGCGATGGCTACAACGCCACCAAGTTCCGCATCGCTGACAGCCACCGTTTCTGGGACCGCTGGGTCGCCATCGAGCTCGAGCAGCTGGCGCGCACCCGCACGCCCAGCGGCGTCAAGCGCATCTCGCACCTCTTCCGCGACCGTCTGCAGGTGCCCCACGCCACCTGGGACCAGACCTCGCAGATGTTCTCCGAGTTCCTCACCACCTACAACAATGCCGCCTACGAGCACGAGTTCCAGGACGTCACCCGCACCGCACGCGATGCCAAGACCGCCTACGAGTTGCGCGAGTCCCACGAGCTCGACCTCGCCCGCGCCCAGCGCGCCGCCGACCGCGATGCCGAGAAGGCCACGATGCGCCAATATCTCGACTGGGAGATGTCCCAGACGGCTCTTGCCATCGCCGCCCCTGCTCGCCACCAGCGCCATCAGCACCATCACAACCAGCTTCAGCAGCAACACGATCCTCTCGCCATCCCCCTCGGTCTCGGTCTCTATGGCCGTGCCCTCACTGGCGTTTTTGCCTTCGATGATGACATCTGGAACAACTGCGCCGTCTACCTCTCCGGTCTGCACCGCGCCGTGAAGGCCAATTCTTCTCTATATACCCCCCATCTCCCGAACATGCTTGATTTCTTCCAGCGCGCCACAAAACACTGTCCTTGGTCGGGCCCGCTCTGGTCGAGATACATTCTGACCGCCGAGGACGCTGGATGGTCTTTTCACAATGTCGAATCCATCAAGCATGCTGCTACTAACACTAAGGCTCTGGACAAAAACGGCATGACAGGCGTCCTTGACATGTACACTGCATGGTGTGGCTTTCTCAAGCGCACTGCCATGGATCCAAATGCTTCCGAGGATGCTGCCGATGTTGCTGAGGTCGGTCTTCTCGCCGCCCTCGAAGACGTTGAGCTCTGGGGGAAGCGTCTCTACAAAGAGGCGTACCAAGGCGACCCCAATTACCGCCTGGAACGCATACTGATCCAGTTCCTTACTGAGGTCAAGAGCGATATAGATGGCGCTAGAAGTCACTGGGATCGACTGTCGCAACATTCTTTGATGGCCAACAGCTACGACTTCTGGCTTAACTACTATCTATGGGAAATGGTTGTCTTCGCCTCCAAACCTAGGCCCTCGAGCCCAACGCCCCCCACGCCATCTAATGGAGCCAGAAGTACACGGGTGCCCACCCTGGCTACCAGCGTTCTGCAGCGCGCACTTGGTCAGAAGGTGCTTGATTGGCCAGAACGTATTATAGAAGTGTATCTGGCGCATTGCAATGACTATGAGCAGCCGGACACGCTGCTCTATTCCCTCGATACTGTGCACAAGACAAGGCGAACAGTTACCAAACGCCGCGATCGTGAGAAAGCTGCTGCGGCCGCCGCCTATGCTACCCATATTCATACCGAGCAAGCCGAGGATCAGGCAGTCGCTAACTCCACGCAGGATGCCGCCGCGCCTGACTCGCCGACGGGTGGCAAGAGGAAGCGAGACGATGTTTCAGACGATGCTGAGGAGGCGGCTAGTAAAAAGGCCAAGAGCGTCGAAGCTAGTGTGGATGATGCCGAGACTCAGGAGTCCAAACTTAAGCGCGATCGCGAAAACACGTCTATCATGGTGACTAATCTGCCTCCCGACGTCACGCAGACAGCTGTCCGACGGTACTTCAAAGAATACGGCCATATAAACAACCTGATTCTGCGCACGGATGACAACGAAAAGTCTTCCTCTGCTTTAATCGAATTCAAACACCCTGAAGAGGCGGACTATGCACTCTTACGCGACCAGAAATACTTCCATCAATCGCAGTTAAGCGTCAAACCAGGCACACGCCTGACTGTATTTGTATCTAACTACCCCCCCGCTTCCGACGAAACCTACATCCGTCATCTCTTTGCGCGTTGTGGCGATATATTCAACATACGATGGCCGTCTCTCAAGTATAATGCTCACCGTCGATTCTGCTACGTCTCATTTCGAGATGAGCACGCCGCGTACCAAGCTACGTTGATGGACGGGAAGCTGATCGAAAACATGTACAAGCTCCAAGCTAAGTTCTCTAATCCTTCACATAAAAAGGACCGGGAAGGTGCCGTGGCCGAAGGGCGTGAGCTTCATGTCAAGGGTGTACATCCTTCCGCCCACGCGAACGACCTCCGCAGTGTTTTCGGTAAATATGGCAAAGTAGTGACGGTGCGCCTGCTTACCAACCTAAGCGGCCAGCCCGTGGGTACCGCTTTTGTCGTCTATGAAAACAAGGAGCAAGCCGAGAATGCCCTGCAACTAGACAAGACCAAGTTCAAGTCTCAGATACTCGAGGTGGAGCTCAGCAAGGAGGCTAGCTTTCGACCTACAGCCACCATCAAAGGCGATGGCAACTCGCGAAGTTCATCACAGGGCCCGTCAGGAGATGGCGATGTAGCGATGTCTGACCAGCCAGAGGACACGGATAAGAACAGCAAGAAACCCACGCCGGCGGAAATCCAGGCACGTACCATAGCCATCATGAACATCCCCGACACCATCAACGACGCGCGTGTCCGAGCCCTAGCGGATAAATACGGATCCATCGTCAAACTCGTCCTGCGGCCCGACCACGCGGGGGCCACTGTAGAATACATCGATGCCTCGATGGCGGGACAAGCCGCGCTGGGCCTGGAAGGGTTCGAAATAGAACCCAATCACAAACTCCGGACCGGCAGCACCAAGCAACTTTTCGAGTCAAGATCCACGCAGCAGCGGACGCAGCAGCAGGCAGATAATAACAAAGCGCCCAAAGCCTTCATGCCACCGCCACCGACTGTGCGCAGACCTGTCCTGGGCCGGGGCGGCGCGAGAAGAGGTGGGCTGGGATTCGTGGCCGTGGCCAAGAAGGATAAAGACAAAGACAAGGAAGAAACAAAATCATGAATAACATCCCCTGAGGAAAGGAATGAGACACGCAAGTCACATCACACACAATGGCCAGGACACGCAAGGCCAGGTTCGTAGCCAGGATTTGACTTGAATGAATTACTGGCAATGTACTTTATGGCATTATGGTATTATGGTACGCATTTACACTACATTACAAGATGAGGAGTTCACACAGGGAGAGAAGAAGGAAAAGGCGATGGCAACGAGACGAGGATAAAAAAAGGAAGAAGGGGGAAAAGAGAAGAAAAAAAAATGAGTTTCGGTACCTAATAAATAGATTGAAGGTTCGTTCAGATCTAGGTTGCGGTTGCGGTTGCGGATGGACGACGGACGACGGACGATGTATGTATGTATGTGGAGGTCCCGAGGTCAGGAGGTTGGGCATGTGCGTTGGTCGGTCGGTGTTAAAGGCATTTTCAAAGGCTTTTCTAAAGCATGGCATCATTTTTTACACTTTGCAAGCTAAGCTTGCTCACGACGAAGACGAGCTTTCTGAAGACGAGCTTTCCGAAGACGAGCCTTCTTGCTTTGCTTGCTCGCTTGCTTGTTCTTTTAGAAAACTTATCTAGATACCTGGCTGGGTTTGGTTGGTTTTTGGGTTTTTAATCCGAATTGAGTTATATACCCTCTGCCTCCTCTCCATCCAACCTTGTAGTCTGTATACTTAGTATGGTTCTCCGTACTTCTCTTTCTGGTATCTAGCTCGACGAAAAAGCTAAATCGCCAGATCACATATGGATGGATGCATTGAATAGATAGATGTAATATAGGCAGACGGGAGCGTGGAATAGGATAGATCATGATGTGTAAAACCCATCGGCCGATATCCAGTTCTTATATACTAAGTACTCCCCCATGCTCAAAGAGTTTTTATCCTCTTCTTCGCCCCAGTGGTTGCACGAAGGGCACTTTATTCACATTCACCCATCCCCCTATCGGATACCCCTATCCCCCTATCCCCTACTTATCTATCCACGCGAACTAAGCCTTTGCAAAGTCCTGCGAGAAAATAGCATGCCAGACATCCAGCCATTTCTCCTGGCTAGCCGGGAGCAATTTCCCAGGCATCTTAAAGGAGCGAGACAGAATGTCGCGGAGGCGCGCGCGCAGCGTCTTGAGGACGAGGAGGGTCTTCCAGTCGGACACGCTGAAGCGGGCGCGGTTGCCGTCTAGGATTATCACGCCTGCGTACATCTGTGCCAGTTGCGTGAGTAATTAAGTAAGTGAGTAAAGTAAGTGGTTGAGTTGGTTTCTTTAGTTATGGTGGATGGGTATGATGACTGGACAGGTAAAAATGGGAGAATATGGAGGGCTAGGTACGCGAGATCGGAATGCAGGAAGGAAATACGTACATCGATGCGAACGTCGCCGCAAAGCAGGGCGATAGCGAAGGTGTCGACGGCCGTGGTCTCATGCGCATTCAAGAATCTAATAAATAATCAGCTAAGAATACCTGCACACAGTAAACAATGACTCAAGCTACACAAAGGACTTACTGTTTCGACTGCATGATATGATAATAAGAAAGCCATTTAAGATCCGGATTGCCCTTGTTCACGCTAGAGGGATGCAGACTAATACTCTGGTTATTACCAACATTTCGAAAGCCCTTGTTCTCGCGCAAGAGGAGTTTAGGATAGAAACTCCAAGCGATGACGGAGCTTGAAACGAGGTCATTGTCGCTATTAAGATTGACGCGCTGCGGGAGCTCGAAGAACTGTTTCCGTCGGCTTGAGTACCGGAGGCGACTGAGCTGCTGTCTCTCGTCGTGCGTGAGCTGCAAGAATCCGGCGTCGACGAGGGAGACGAGGAGCTGGCCTTTCAGGTCTTCGATGTTCGATAGTGTTTGAGAGGACAGGAAGTTCTTCTTGCAGTATTGGAAGTCGTGGCTTGTGGTCTGGCACACTTTCTTCCAGCCGAGATAGGCGTTGTACACCGTCAGGAGATCGGAGTCTGCCCTTTTGAATGACTTGCGTGCCTGGTCCGCCTGTGTGCGCTGTCCAAAAGGTGCAGTGAATGGAGACTTAGATGATAGGATAGCCGCTACCGTGATGGCCATATCTAAGCATTTGAAAATAGTCCCTTGAAGGATGAGCTTCCCTAGAAAAACGTCAAGAGGAAGCCTGGCTAATTGATACCCGAGCGGTGTGAGGTCCTCAGCAGCTGTAAGAGCCCTGACGTCGACGAGAGCATCGATTGCGCGGCGAATATTCTTTGCAGACGGCGCGTCCAGGGCCTGCCCGAGTGTTTCCTCTATGCCTCCGATCTTGCAAATCTTTACTCGAATGGCTAGATCTTGCAGTGACAGGCGCAACATCTCGGGTGTCTGTTGGTCGCTCATAAGTTGGTCATGCCTATACCTGGTGAACATATGAAAACACAGCCCTTCTTGAACACGGCCTGCTCTACCACGTCGTTGCTTAGCGTTCGCTCTTGAGATGAAAGTGTCGATGAGCCGCGAAAGCTGCCGTCTCTCGTCAAATCGCATCTCACGATGCTTTCCAGTATCAATCACGCACGTCACGTCAGGAATAGTAATACCCGTTTCAGCAATGTTCGTTGCTAAAACGATCTTTCTCACTCCATGGGGTGGAACTAGGAATGCCCGCTCTTGGTCTTCAGTGGCAATAGTCGAGTGAAGCGGATACACCTCCCAGTCTCTCTGGAAGAACGGCTCACCCAACAACAGGTCGTTGAGGGTTCTGATCTCCGCTATACCAGGTAAAAACACGAGTATTGCTTTACTGAAACTGACATATGCCGGGTCGACTGCGATCTGAAGGATGAGTTTTACGATGAGTTCAAACTCAATTTGATACTCGTCTATCTGTGAAAGAGTATTACGTGTCTTGGAAGAGTATTGACGTAGGTCTTTCGCAGCCTTCTGAGTGATCGACGAATCGGTTTCTTCTTCCATGGCATCATCATCGAGGTCTTCCATCTTTTCATGCCCTTGCTGGTTAAGTGTGTAGCCAGTGACCTCCAATGCATCTTCGAGGTACTTAACCTGCACGGGAAAGGTGCGGCCAGGTACATTGAGAACTGGAGCACGTCCCAGATAATTAGAGAATCTCTCAGCGTCGACGGTCGCTGACATGAGGATGACTTTGAGATCCTTCCTCTTCTCAAGGAGCTTCTTCAAGACAATGAGGAGGAAGTCCGAGTCGATGGTGCGCTCGTGAACTTCGTCCAAGACAAGGTGTGAAATTTCTCGGAGCTCGTTTGACCCCTCAAGCATGCGCATGACGATACCCGTGGTTGCATAGACTAACCTTGTCTCCTTGGAGGTATTGGATTCTAGCCTAATCGAGTAGCCCACGAGTGATCTTGCGGTACCTAAATCACCTCTGCCTTCGCCAAGCTCCTCGCTCACACGACGTGCTAGGGAAATGGCAGAAATACGCCGAGGCTCTGTGCAGTAGATTTTGCATGGCCGTCCGAGAGACAGCTGATGTTCCAACAAGAACGACGGAACCTGAGTACTCTTGCCGCTTGATTCCCTTGTTAGTGATGCGTTCTTTTCCAATACGAAAGCTTCTTACCATCCGGTTTCTCCACAAACGATGACTACTTGTTCGCGCTCCACAGTCTCTAATACCTGCTGTCTGAATTGCCACATGGGTAGTTGCATTCGGGATTGCTAAAGTGCCGTGTCAGACTGCAGCTTCTGGACCACAGACAGGAACATTGCATGAAACTTACCAGCATGGCTTGGAAGCGAGGTGTACTAGCTTTGTCAAACCATATCTTTTGATAGTACTCAGGCCCATATGCATTCACACTAGACCGATCAATACTAGAATCATCGTTGCCATCTTTCGAAACACGTTGATTTCCGCGACCTCGAAATGCGCCTTGCAATAATACACCGTCCTCTAGTTCTTGATCTTGTCTCCGTCGGATGATGGTACGAAGTTCCTTGATCGCTACCCTGTCGGCAGCATCTGCTTGGTTTTTCTTCTCCTCGGCAAATTCGGACCACAGCTCCCTCCATACTGCAGGCAATCTGAGGAATATCTTCTCTTCCTTGGTGGACCCGAAAACAGCGAACATAGCGACAGTAGCGACATAAGCTTCTGATTGTTTCGAGTCGGGCGTCGAGACAGCTTCCATCTTGAAAATGAAATGCTGTGGGAATATAGTCTGCTCTATAGATGGAATCTCCGGAATAGCACTTGTCTCTTGTGGCTTGGACCAAGAGATGGATACCATATGACGATTGGAAAAGGAGCTCTCAGATATGAGCGTGTATGCAATCTTCACTGCCGAATCTCTGCGAAGATGTAAGTAAAAAATTTGTATTTTTACGCGTTGCTAGTCTATACCTTGATCGACAAGCCTCTTCCAAAGCTCTCCTGGGGCTCACGCCTGGCGATTCTCCGAAGTCGCGAATTGTGATCTTGACCCCATCAGAACGGTTGATGACGTTCCTCGTTTTGCCCGTTGCGTCAGTTTCTAGAACTGGGAGGCTAGAAAATAGATCTCCCAGTGGTTCGTCTTCACTTTCGTCTTGTAGAATCTCGGCTGCCATCCGCTTCGCTTCTTTGGCGATTTCATCGTCGTCATCGCATTCCATCGCCTGCTCGGAGTCCGCGTTTTGGTTTTGCTCTTCTTGCTCCTTCTCTCGTTCCCTCTCTTGCTCCACTTTCCTTGTCTTGGATGCAAATTCTTTCTCGAGTTCAATTCTGCGGTTTCGCCACGTGTGTTCTGCTAGAGGCCTATCAAAAAGAACATCCTGCTCAATACGATCAACTCTGGCTAGTAGTTTTGCTTCTTCCAAGTCAGACGGTTCAGATCCCGAGGATTGACCTCTGTTAGTAAGGGCGGCTCGGTTCCGAGTAGCCTCTGGCCTCTTCGTGCTTTGTTTCGGCCTTTGTAACCAAAAAATTTTCTCCAGGGTTTCCAAATATGCTGGTGTCAATTCCTCCGGCTCAAAATCCTCGTCGCAAATCACCGTCGGTTTTCTCGGTGTCCCATTACGCAAAGATTGTGCCCCATTCTTCTGGTTACCGCGCGGTGTATTTGCGCCAGAAGGTAAGGGGCTATCAAACGGAGTGTCTGAAGGCGAAGAGAATCAGGCGAATGGACCTCGGATAGAAGGACAGAGGTAAACTTACCTGGTTGAGACTTGGGTGGCCTGAAAGACCTGTGATCATAATCGCGCAGCTCCTCTCGATCGCACGACTTGGCAAGCCAGTCCAGGGCCTCCTCTAGGCCCCAGATGTAGTCCCTATTCGTGCTGGATATACCGGGAGCCAGCTCGATCACATATTGCAAGACAGCTGCGATCCTCTCGGCAGAGAAGGACAGGCTTTCCAGGGTCTGCTGCAATGTCCACAGCCGCATGGTCAGGTCATCCTCAGAGAGCATCTTCTCGTTCACTTGGCGCTCGGAGGCGAGGGAAGAGGCGGCGAAGCGGCTCTCGGCCTGGATCAAGTCGAGGATCTGGTCCATGAGCTCCTGGGGCAGCCATTTCCTCGTATTCAGAGATTCGGCCTGACTTCGTAACAGTCGTCGGTCGGTATCGAGACGAGCCTTCTGGCGAGCAGCGTCCCGCCTCACTTTTTGAGCATGCTTTTCAACTAGCAGCTGTAAATCAGATTCTTCCAGCTGTCTCTCAAACTCTTCTGGACTCAGCGAGGCCTCTGGATGTATGTGCGAAGCATCTTCTTGTGGCTGGGTAGCTGATGGCGTTGTAGACGTGCCGGGTTTGACAAGACCAGTAGCTGTGGAATCCGAGGTGGCAGAGGCAGTTGGTAGGGTGCTTGCGGGAGCAGCGGTCTCGACTCGTGGCTTGGAAGCAACAGAGGTGGTAGCAAAACCTCGAGCTGGGTTCGCAGCCGGCTTCGACTTTTTCTTCTTGGGGCCCGCCATCGGTCTAGCTGTGGTAGAGGCCAGCAAGCGAAGCTACGGGTAAGTAAAGAAAGAGAAGTGGGAATGTGGATGGGAGGATTCAAAGGATGAAGGCGAGTGCTGAAGAGACGGAGAAAGCCACTCGTAATGAGACTTCGTGTCAACCTCGTCTACTAAACTAGCAACACCAGCTGTCGGCGATTTGGAAAAGAATCAGAAAGTCTACCTAGGTATTGGTGAGCATCGACTGGAAAGAGACAGGTACAACTAGGGGGCTATGTAAGGGAGGTGTGTACCTAGTAGCTACCTACCTAGGTACATATGTAGGCAAGGGGGGAGGGTTTGATGGAAAAAGGTAAGGAAGGTAGATGCGAGCATATGTCTCTTAACCTCGCGGTTTATGTGCTTTTAGGTAAGTACCTAAGTGATTATTTAGGTAGATTGCTTGGGTAAACGAATAGGGTAGTGAGGTAGGTAGGTGCATCCAATCTTAGATATATGTGCACATAAAGAGAAAGATAAAAGAATATAGGTAGGTGTTCTAGGTAGATGGCGGTGTCGCCTGAGAAAGTTGGTTAGCTGCAGAAGTGCAGATAGTTTGGATAACTCAATACTGTTTGCCTAAGTGCTTTTCTCAGCCTCAAAACCCAAAACGTAGCTACAAAATATAGGTAATCGATGACAAGCAACCTGAAGATAAAAGAATGGTTGTTCGGAGAGCTTATGGCTATGACAAAGTGAAGCTATCTACCACCTACCTAATGTAGCTACCTACATCATCGCTTGTCTAGTACACGTATAATTCCATCTTGATGGCGGGGTCAAAGAGAAAAAAAAACAGTTCCAGATGGAGGGGCAGAAAAGGCGGGGTGCATTTGATCGCACTTTTTTCAACTTATAGCTTGAAATTTTCATATTTTGGCGCGGGCAAAATCTTGAGCATCTCATTCCGACCGCTTACTCGATTAGGTACGTCGCTGGCTTTCTCTGCACGCTCTTATCCATATTCGGTAAACCATTCGATTTTAGGACCCCACTAAGAAAAGAAGTCAAAGTCGCGATACCAAGCATGTAGCACTTTTTGGTGGAATAGCTCCGGACGGGAAGCTACCGCATAGGTACCCTCTACTTGCACAGAATCCAGACCCATACCATCACTAAAAAGTACTAATGTGTACCCTGTCTGTGTCACGCCGAGAACATCCACCATACCGCATCCAAGCCTACACGCCTCCATCTCTATACCAGGCGTAGGCACATGAGAGTAGAGATTGGCCTCTGGTTGGTATTGGTATTGTGAATTGAAGCGGTGGTAGATGACAACCCGAATACATATTTTGTTTTTCTACTGTTCTTCATTTCTCAATACTTGTATTCTGGCTAGCTATACAAGAGTATAGTATCGTGAGGGAAGCCGTCGTATCATGTCCACGCATCGTCGTCCACATCCCCTCCGGCTGCCAAAATGACCGACGTCTCGTCCTCCTCGTCCTCGTCCACCGCCGGCCTCGACTATGCCACCACTCGAGTCGCACTGTTCTCCTCATCGACGGCGACGAGGATAGCCAGCCTACGCACCATCGACGACCGGGTGAGGCATCATTGTAAGTCCTGCCTTGGCTGACATGCCCCCAGCTGACGGGCATCTTGGCTGATCTTCGCCTCTCTCTGTTTCTTCGTCTGTAGCCCTCGATGCGCCCGCTACAGCCGTCCTATTGCGTCTCCTCCTCGACACGCACAGCTTCTACAACGATCGATACTCGAGGAGAGCTGTCCAGGCCTGCCTCGCCTCGGTGGTTGCGGCCAATCCCGACCCCAAGCTCCTGGCGCCCTTCGTCTCGGCCATCCGCCATGAGGCCCAGAAGCCGACCATTGCCGCGAGTAGTGCCTTCGTCCTCGTCGAATGGTGCGCGCTTCTCCTGAAAGCCTTCGCGAATACGCCCCTGTGGGACACTTTCGGCCTCGACATCATTCACACCAATGCCGCCGCGCTCGACACATGTCTTCAGCCGACCGCGAGGTCCAGCGTCGGCAAGTCCGCTTTGGTTCTCACACGCCGTGGCTTGCGCGCTGCCTTCTGGCACGACGGCTTTAGAGAGAAGGTCATATGCGACACAGTCCAGGCCCTCACTGCGAAGGGAGCCCAACCTACCGCCAAGAACGCTGCCATACTCGGTGTCGTTGCCGGTGTCTGCTCTCGCCACGCACAGGCCAGAGAGACCCTGGCAGCGCAGAAGCCCGCCTACTACGCCTTTTTCGTCAGAGAGCTCGTGGGCTCCCGTGTAGCTATTCCGAAGCATCTCGTTGTCGGCCTGCGCGACTTCTTCTCTGGCTTCGTTCCCTTGGACGACCTAGTCAAAGATGTCATCCCACCTGTCGAAAAGGGGCTTCTGCGTGCCCCGGAAGTTGTGCTAGACATACTAGCCAATCTACTCACTCTGCTCCCTACTGACAATATAGATCTTGCCAAGGTGCTCGATGCACAATTGTTGAAGCCTCTACTTTCCAATGTTAAATCTAGCAATCCCAGCATTCGTGACAGCGTGCTGACAGCTTTCAAAGAAGCTGCAATCCGGAGCAGGGATACCGAAGCCATAAGCCATATTGTCGAAGAGATCCTCGGCCCCTTGAAATCCGGGAAGCTGGCGTCCGCCGACCAACGAGTCCTGCACGCCAATATGCTACAGGTGCTTCCACTCTCAGGCTCCAATGCAACTAAGATAGCAACTGGTCTTGCTCCCTTGATTATCAAGGAAGGAAATGAGGCCGCTCTTAGCGCGGAGCTATTTGTTCTCAGCCAGGCTGTCGTTCATCTTCTTCGGAACAACGCCGAGGTGCCCAAGCCCACCCTTGACGCTTTTGTTAAGGGATTGGGTGACAAAAAGATCCCAGCTCGGCGGTTATGGCTTCTTCGAAGTGGTGAGGTCCTGCTTTCCGTGACTGACAGCCCTCAGCCGCCATCTGCACATGCCACCAAGTTCGCCGAGGCCATTATAACACCCATGGTTGACACCTGGGCTGAGGTCATCAAGAACCCTGCCGCGGCTGCACAGAGTGGCTTGGTCACCGGTGCCTATGTCCTTGCCGCGCTCGCTTCCCAAGCTCTACGTAGGATTGATAGCTCTATTGTTCAGACAACATTAAAAAAGGCGAATATTGCCAAGGACTCCCTATCTCTGGAACCAAAATCTGCCTTTCTTCTGAACCACCGTGTATATAGCCGCCTATCAACTGATGACGATTGCACATGGTTCCTCAGATCCCTCGAGGGGGCACGTGCTGATTTACCTAGTGCAACCAATTCAGTCAGGACGGCCTGGTCGCAAGCTTTCATTTACCTCGTTTCCGCCCCTACCATTTCGCCAAGCATCCGCAAAGCTTCATGCGAGACAATTGCGAAGCTTTATTCTCTCGATTCTGATTTTATGTCAGTGGCCGTGATCGACGGGCTTTGGCAGTGGGTTGAATCCTCGGAAAAGAACGAAAAGGATAGCGTCGCGGCTAGTGCCAAGTTCGAGACATCGCATTTACATCTCGTTTTGCGATCAATCACCCTAAGCGATGAAGATCTCGAGGGCTCAAGTACACACCGAAATCAAGATTTGGTTGAGCGCCAAATGTGCAAGCTTCTTGTTCTAGCTCGCAAGGATCTAGTACCAAGAAGCAGTTGGATAGATCTATGCCTCAGAGTTGGCGTAGACCCTGGCGCCTTGGCACGCAAGTACGAACAGGAACTGATAGACCAATTGATCGAGAAGACGCAGTTTAACCAAAATGTGAGGCCCTTGGACCTTTTAACTCTGTGAAAACGGCGCTGACCATATCACAGTCGAGCATTATCAATGTGGCAGCCTGCAATGCGGCGGCTGACCTGGCATTCGTGGCACCAGAAACCATGATACCTAGGATCATTGACCTTATAAGAGCAGATCTAGCAACCAAACAGCTTGAGGATATTGGGCCAGTTGAAGCAGCTATTTTCAGGACACCAGAAGGGACAGCATTTGTAGACGTACTTGCAAAGAAATCGCAAACTGTACCAAACAAAAACACTAAGGACTATGATACGTTGAAGTGGGAAGAAGACCTCAGGAATCAGCTTGCGCAGAAGAAGGGCCTTCAGAAGAAGCTCACTGCTGATGAACAAGCCAAAGTAAACGCCCAGCTCAAAAAGGAGGCTGAAATTCGCCAATCCGTCCAACAAGTAGAGTCCCGACTCATGCGTGGTCTGGGCATCATTCAAAGTTTAGTGTCTGGTCCACCGACGGATGCCAGTCTCTGGCTTGGTCCTTCTGTCATCGCTCTCCTAGAGGCTATGGAAGCTGGCGCATGCCTCATCGTGGGCAAAGCCGCTCCGTCTGCCTATCTCGCTGGCTCAGAAAAAGTGACAACCCGATTAGGAGCCATTAGACCCTTCATCGGCGTTGCCACTCTCCGGGCCGTCGATGTTACGTCCTTACCAGAGAATATGACGGAAGAAAATATTGAGGAGCTTCTGACTAGGGTCCTCTATCGATTACGATTTGCCGGCGAACAGCGGCCATTTGACGCAGTATCGGTCATTTACATGCTACCCTTAATATTCGCTGTACTCAAGAAAGGTGGCGTTGGGGAAAACGCCGAGGAAAGAGAGACGCAGCTCGTCCTCGCCATCGAGTTTATATCTTTCCACACTCTTGTTTGTTCCGACGAAAATATCCCGCGGGCTGATTTGCTCGCCGTGCTCATCTCATCTATGCAGCGTTACAATCAGCATTACAAGATCATCAAAGATTGTTTTACGGACATAGTTCGCTGTGTTGCCCCAAACATTAAAGCTCACGAAATAGCGGTACTCTGCAGGGGAGCAACTGTTCCGCAATCGAACGTTAGGGAAACGGTGCTACAGGCCATCAGTGCAGAAGTCGATCTGAGCGACATCGAATTCTCAGAAGAGCTTTGGATTGCTTGCCATGATGACGTCGAGGAGAACCAGGAGCTTGGACAAGAGATTTGGGAAGAGAGTGGCTTTAAAGTTTCAGAGGAAGTATCCGCCAAGTTGCTTCCTTATCTCGAAAGCAAAGATGCTCAGCTAAGAAGGGCAGCGGCCAGGGCCTTAGCTGCGACATGCAAAGAATTCCCATCCACGATCCCAGATACACTTCTCCGCCTACGATCTTCATATAAAGAGCTTGCCAAACCACGTGTTCCTCAACTGGACGAATACGGCATGCCTAAGAAGGCAGACCTTGCTGACCCGTGGGAAGCGCGTCATGGCATTGCTACCGCCTTCAAAGAGCTTGCTTCTCATTTAGACAAGTTGCAAATCGACGAGTTCCTGAACTTTTTAGTTGAGAGCGGCCCACTTAGTGATCAGAATGCTATGGTACGCAGTGAAATGCTCGAAGCTGCTCTTGCAGCCATTGATCTGCACGGCAAGGCGTTGGTGGATAAGTTGATGAAAACGTTTGAGCGTACTCTTTCTGAGCCCGATAAGGGATCTGAGGCCGCCGACCGTGTCAATGAAGCAGTCATTATCATGTACGGTGCTTTAGCCCGCCACCTAAAGCCTGGTGATGCGAAAATTCCGGGCGTCCTGGAAAGGCTACTCGCAACTCTGAGCACCCCCTCTGAAACCGTGCAATACGCAGTAGCCGAATGCCTTCCTCCTCTAGTACGCACATGCAGTGACAGATCGTCCAAGTACTTTGATCAGGTGCTGGAAACTCTCCTATCGTCCAAGAATTATGCCGCGAAACGCGGAGCTGCGTACGGCTTAGCAGGACTAATTCGTGGACGAGGTATTTCGGTCCTGCGTGAATACCGAATACTTATTTCTCTCAAGAGCGCCACCGAGAATAAGAAAGAATCCCAGTATCGCGAGGGTGCGTTCATCGCATTTGAGCTGCTACCCACGATATTGGGCCGTCTTTTTGAGCCCTACGTTATTCAGATCGTGCCTCAGCTCTTGACGGGCTTCGGCGACAGTAGTGCTGATGTACGAGAAGCGTGTCTTGCGGCAGCGAAAGCATGCTTTGCTAAATTAAGCTCCTACGGCGTCAAGCAAATCCTACCTACTCTTCTCAACGGTCTCGATGACGACCAGTGGCGGAGTAAACGTGGAGCTTGCGAATTGCTCGGTGCCATGGCCTACTTGGATCCCCAGCAACTAGCCCAGAGTTTACCTGAAATCATACCACCGCTTACCGGTGCTCTTAATGATACTCACAAAGAAGTGCGAGCAGCAGGAAATAAGAGTTTGAAACGATTCGGCGATGTCATTGAAAATCCCGAAGTCAGGAGTCTAGTCGACATTCTTCTCAAGGCTCTTAGCGACCCAACCAAGTATACTGATGATGCATTAGACTCGCTCATCAAAGTGCAGTTTGTTCATTACCTTGATGCGCCTTCGTTGGCTTTGGTGACCAGGATTCTGCAACGAGGTTTGGGCGATCGGTCCAACACAAAGCGAAAAGCCTCCCAAGTCATAGGTAGCTTGGCACACCTCACAGAGCGGAAGGACCTCATTACCCATCTGCCAGTGCTTGTCTCTGGGCTCAAGGTAGCAGCTGTAGATCCAGTACCAACTACACGGGCGACTGCTTCGCGTGCTCTAGGATCGCTTGTCGAGAAGCTTGGTGAAGATGCCTTACCAGATCTGATTCCTAGCCTCATGCAAACCCTCAAATCAGAAGCAGGTGCTGGAGACCGTCTTGGATCGGCACAAGCACTCAGCGAAGTTCTTGCTGGTTTGGGCACCCCGAGATTGGAAGAAATCTTACCAACCATACTGCAGAACGTGGAATCTTCCAAGGCTGTGGTGCGAGAAGGTTTCATGTCACTCTTCGTCTTCCTGCCAGTCTGCTTTGGTAACAGCTTCGCAAACTACTTGGGCAAGATCATCCCCCCTATCCTTACTGGGCTTACTGATGAGATTGAGTCAATACGTGACACTGCGTTACGGGCCGGTCGTCTCCTCGTGAAGAATTTTGCCACCCGCGCCGTGGACCTTTTACTACCTGAGCTAGAGCGAGGCTTGGCCGATGATAGCTACAGAATTCGTCTAAGTTCCGTCGAGCTGGTTGGGGATCTCCTCTTCAATCTTACTGGTATTACTGGTAATGCGGATGCAGAGGATGAGGAAGAGCAGGCCAAAGAAGCAGGTGCTTCTCTTCGCGAAGTATTGGGAGATGAGAAACGCAACAAAATCCTATCAGCGCTATACATATGTCGCTGCGATACTGCCGCTGCTGTTCGAACTGCCGCCATTAACGTGTGGAAGGCTCTGGTTGCAACACCTCGCATATTGAAGGAACTTACACCTACCCTCACACAGCTCATCATTCGACGCCTAGGTAGCTCAAGTATGGAACACAAAGTCATCGCCAGTAATGCCCTAGGAGAATTGATCCGAAGGGCCGGTGATGGCGTGCTGTCGACACTTCTACCAACATTAGAGGAGGGCCTCCAAACATCCACAGATACTGATGCTAAACAGGGCATCTGCTTGGCGCTCAAGGAACTTATCTCGTCGGCCTCCGACGAAGCCCTAGAAGATCACGAGAAGACACTCATCTCTGTTGTGCGGACCGCTCTTACTGACTTCGACGAAGACGTCAGAGAGGCCGCAGCCGAGGCGTTTGACTCTTTGCAACAGATTATTGGCAAGCGTGCTGTCGATCAGGTTCTTCCTTATCTTTTGAACCTCTTGCGTTCCGAAGACGAGGCAGACAACGCTCTGTCTGCGCTCCTAACCCTTCTGACAGAGTCGACTAGATCAAATATCATATTGCCAAACCTCATTCCAACTCTCATAACGCCTCCCATCTCAGCATTCAATGCGAAGGCCTTGGCATCTCTATCTCGCGTTGCCGGCACTGCTATGAACAGGAGGCTGCCTAACATCATCAACTCGCTCATGGATAACATTATCGATGCCAAAGACGAAGAGCTCAGCCATGAGCTGGAAGAATCTATGGATACCGTCATACAATCCATCGATGAGTACGACGGATTAAATGCAGTCATGAACGTTCTCCTACAGCTCATAAAGAATGACGATCATCGCAAACGTGCCATTACAGCTACCCGCTTTGCCAATTTCTTCGCGCATTCGGATGTCGACTATTCTCGGTACAATCAAGATATCATCCGTGCACTGCTCATATCATTCGACGATCGAGATCGCAATGTTGTCAAGGCAGCCTGGACCGCGCTCAGCGAGTTCACCAAGAAGTTGAAGAAGGAAGAGATGGAAGCACTAGTTCCATCTACCAGAACGTCCCTGCTGCAGGTAGGAGTAGCTGGCTCGAACCTTGCCGGATTCGAGCTTCCAAAGGGTATCAATGCTATCCTCCCTCTTTTCCTTCAGGGTCTCATGAATGGTACTCCCGAGCAACGTACTAGTGCAGCATTGGCCATATCCGATATTGTGGATAGGACAAGCGAGAATTCGCTCAAACCGTTCGTGACGCAGATCACGGGTCCCCTCATCCGTGTCGTCTCTGAACGTTCGACGGAGGTCAAGTCGGCCATTCTTCTTACCCTGAACAACCTGCTTGAGAAAATGCCTACTGCGCTTAAACCCTTCCTTCCCCAGCTGCAACGAACTTTCGCGAGATCACTCGCGGACACTACCAGCGAGCTTCTTCGGTCACGAGCTGCCAAGGCTCTCGGCACCCTCATCAAATTCACGCCCCGTGTGGATCCACTCATCGCAGAGCTTGTTACGGGGTCCAAGACCTCAGATGCTGGCGTCAAGTCGGCTATGTTGAAGGCCTTGTACGAGGTGATTAGCAAGGCAGGTTCCAACATGGGTGAAAGTTCGCGAGCAGCGGTTCTCGGGCTCATCGACATGGAGACGGACGCGAAAGATACTACTATGGTGGTAACCTATGCGAAACTTCTAGGTGCACTCGTCAGGAATGTACCGGGCGAGGTGGCAAATGGTCTCATCCGGAACCGTGTGGCTCCTAGTCACTTCAACAGCTCGTCAGTGCTGGCACTCAATGCTGTACTCGTCGAGTCTGCACAGACGCTCTTGGAGAGCCCGGCAGGTGAAGACTTACCAGAGCTTCTCTGCCAGGGTATGTCAAATAAGAATGTAAGTAACATACCGCGTACCCGCCGTCCATGACTTCGTTTTGCTTACACTCGCATTCAGCTCTTTGTAGCAGATAACACAATCCTTTCAACAGGTAAATACCTCCTCTCCGACTCATCTAAATCATTTGAGACGACCAAACCCATCTTCTCAACGCTCGCTGCCATCATCGGCCCCGGAAACCCATCAGACTCCCGACGGTTAGCATTGGTGGTGGTACGCACCGTCTCTCGTGCGAACATGGAGCTCGTACGGCCACACCTAGCGGTGCTGGCACCACCAGTATTCGCATCGGTGCGCGACCCAGTGATCCCTGTAAAGCTTGCAGCAGAAGCGACATTTGTGGAGTTATTTGGGGTGGTAGACGAGGAAACGGCTGTATTTGACCGGTACATGAGCGGACCAGGAGGCGAGCTACCAGCCAATACAAAACGCAGCATGCAAGACTACTTCAAGCGCGTGGCGGTCCGGTTAGGCCAGCAGGCTAGGGAGAGGAGAGAGGCGGAAGGAGGGCAGGGTGGGCTCGGGCTGAGCAATGATGAAGCAGAGGATGAGAAGGAGGTCTGGAGTGTTGGAGCTGTTGAGACGGGCGGTGGTGTGTTCTCACAAGAATAGCAGGCTACAAAAGTAAATAAAGGATATAACGGGGATTAGCACAGCAGTAACAATGACGATAGCATGAGATGACGACGATAGGTAGATAAAAGGAATAAAATAAAGATAGTTCTATGTCAAACATCGAATGCGTCTTGAGATAAGGATGTTGTGGTCTAAACAACTGAATTTGAGAGATAACGTATCCATTCGGTCAGCACGCGTCTCTGTATGAAAACAAAGGGGCGGCTGTTGCTTCTACGGCTAACTTTGTAGGAGATGCTTCTACTTTAGACTGAATTTCTAGAGGTTGGTAATGATACTGCTATATTCTAGGTATGATGTTCAAAAAAGAATGCTTAAGAGCTCTTTCCGCATATTTGTTTGGGGTTGAAGCACGCTAAAGAGAATCAATCACGGGTTTGCGAGATGTTTAATAAACAATTATAAAAGAACAAACTGGAAATTTTGATTTAATATAACCGTTTCTGGTGAATATACAGAACAAGATCGCTCACTTACAAAACTGCCTCCGTACCTACATGTCGGTAGGAAGAAGCCCATAGATGATAAGATAGAAGTGGATGGGATGAGCTGACTATCTATCGATAATGAATGATAAGAAAGTAGGGTCGGGTGACCTAATACGGAAAGAGGAGGAGGGCACACTCGCTTAGCCGGACAAAAGCCGGGGCTAAGTGTACACAACCAGTGAAAGGCGGAAGACTCGGTCTCAAATTGCAGGTGGCCCCAGCTTTGGCAGTAGCGGCTAGTGAGTGCACTGAGGGGGGTTATTCTCACCTGCTGAATCAATTTTACATCCAAACTCTCTGCGCCCCCGTCACGACCACCTCGACCACTTTTTTCTACTAACCACCACAGCACACACTTGGCCATCACCAAGCATCAATTCTCAAGATGTAAGTAGACTTCAACTTCTTCTTATATCTGTCCTTGGAATCGTCAATCTTCCGACCCTTCAGTCCGATATGCGATGCACCGTGGCCTGTCCACGATGATTGTCTGGGTGTGGCAAACTCGAGATGGCAGCAGAACACGAAGACGGATAGGAAGTGGAAGAGAAGGGAGTCGAGAGACGATAAGTCCGTTGATGCGACTGTGGAATATCAGGCTGCGAGACAAACCAGGTTTTGGGCGCAGCTGTCATCGATTCTACGCAAGCGACAGATTCAGCGACAACACACTCACAACCTCCATTGCACATCGTGCATCGACCCTCTTCCGACTTTGGCCGTCACGAACGCACCACCAACCACAGACATGGACACGAGCATGATATCGAGACTTCGTCTCCCTCCTCTTCTTCGTTCTGTCGACGATGTGGAATCCTGCACCAGCATCCAAGTGGCCCCACATTATGGTGATCGTCATCGCCACTGTCATATACACACACACACACATTCACATACACATATCATATCCCGAGAGATGTATTTGTACACGCCCAGGCTGACATGTGTCTCCTCATCACAGGGTCAACCTACGCACGCAGAAGCGCCTCGCCGCGTCCGTCATCGGCTGCGGTAAGGGAAAGGTCTGGCTCGACCCCAACGAGGTCAGCGAGATCTCCAACGCCAACTCCCGCCAAACCATCCGCAAGCTCGTCAGCGATGGCCTCATCATCCGCAAGCCCGTCACCATGCACTCGCGGTCCCGTGCCCGTGAGCTGAACCTGTCCCGCCGTGACGGTCGCCACCGTGGCTTCGGTAAGAGAAAGGGTACCGCCGACGCTCGTATGCCTCAGTACGTTTCTCGCCAACTTGACTATCCTCACCTGCGTGCGACCCATAGACTGACACTTTGCCCTATAGACAAGTGCTATGGATGCGCCGCCAGCGTGTTCTCCGACGTCTCCTCGTAAAGTACCGTGCCAGCGGCAAGATCGACAAGCACCTCTACCACGAGCTGTATCACTCCAGCAAGGGTAACGCCTTCAAGCACAAGCGCGCCCTTGTCGAGCACGTACGTTCTATCTATTTTGCTATTCCGCTTCCAATCCAGGAGAGGAGAAAGAAGCACGGCGATGAAGAGTAGCTGGGAGATGCTGACCTATGGGATACAGATCCACCGCGCCAAGGCCGAGATGGCCCGTGAGCGTGCCATCACCGAGGAGATGGACGTCCGACGACAGAAGAACAAGGCCGCCCGTGAGCGCAAGGCCGAGAGACAAGCGGCCAAGCGCAACGAGCTGGCTGGTGAGGTCGAGGAGGCATAAGCGTACATGGTAGGCTTGTGAGCATCTTATGAGGCACGGTGTTAGCGCGCAGGCGACGGCAGGTGAATGGGACACGAACGTGGTAACGACGACACGCCATAGGGACATTTCTGCAGCTAGACGCGCCATAGACGCCTGGCCAGGCGGCATTGTCATATGGAAAACCCGGATTTTGATCTGAGACGGCTGCATTCGGAGTATATGGTTGGGTCTCTACTATTTTCCTCGACAGCCCATTTTCGGCTGCATTGCTTTGCATGTACGGCATTGAAAACGGAATCCACGATCTGGACACCTAGTTAACTACAAGCCCCTGACCCTACGTCTCATGTGATGTTATGAGTTTCTTGTCTCGGGAATTTACACCTGGAGATTGTGTCTTCGTCGCGATGTATCTGACAGGCCGTATTTGGGCTGTGTATAACAGCAGCTATGCGCGAATGAGCAGTCCTCACGGCTAGATACAGTAGGCAATTTATTCACCCATGAGACAAGGTCATTGGGTTTTCATTCAGACATGGGCGCATTGCATTTTATTTTAAAGTCAATCAACGTTCTATAACACTACACCGCCTAACACTCGTTATTTAAGATGTGATGACAAGTCAGACGAGACGAGTAAACCTCTGTTGAAACATAGCGTCATGAGAGCATCTAATGAAGCGTCGACCACAATGAATGTAGGGTGCGGCTTTCCAACAGCAGGAGCTATACTGAATTTAGAGACAGGGCTCAAGGTGAAGAGGGAAGATGTAGGAATGCAAAGGTCGTAAAAGGAGAAAGAAAGAGGAAAACCCAAGCAAGCTATAGCAACAAGGTAAATATGAAAAAGTTGATCAACTGGAATTGGATCAGATTATCTTCACATTGTCCCTTCTAGGTGGTGAGTTCGCCGCCAGGGACATGAAGCGCATTGCTCCCGCGGTTTTGAGGCGCGGAAACTTGGCTGTTTTTTTGTTTTCTAAAGCGGACTCGTCACGCCCAATTATAGTTGATACAGAAGAAAGGAAAGGAAAAGGAGAAGAGAAAGGGGATTGTGCTGGATGGATAAGTAATTTGAATGGAATTTTCTGCTGGATCACGTGCTGATAGGTGGCTGCATTATGTACTCGTGGTGTGCTTCTTAGCCCAGCCTGGGATCCATTATTTGTTAAAGATAAGAATGTCTTTGAGTGAGAGGCTCGAGAGGCTCCGAAGTCGCCAGCTTAGCTATACATTTGTGAGAATGAAGGTAAGCTACATGTAGGTAAAAATTGACCGTTTTCAGTTTTTAATCTGTACTAGTTTTTCTTTTTAGTGCAAAAAAAATCTATTATTTGAATTTAGACAGAAGATTTTGAACTGCAGTCTACCCTACGTGATACCTGAGCAGACAATACCTGATAGTGGTGTTATCTGCTATCATTTATGGGCTATCACCTCCAGTGTACATGTACTTCTATGCATCGTGAAGACCCTGCTGGTTATCCGGGTATCGAGTACGACAGCGTACCCCAGATTTGCCCCACTGCTATCGCAACAGTGCCAGTCCACCAGCACTTGCTCATCGGAACGGTTCTCTCCCCTCGGATACAATCCCGAGGTCTTCTCTCGCCCTTCCTAGACGATTTAACGCCGGCCTTGTACACCTCCGAGTCGGATGTGTAGACAGTAATTGTCGTCGGCCTCGCCATCCTCCATCTTCGTCTAATTCCCAAGCCGCAGAGTACTACAGATAGCTAGCTAGCTACTCTAGCTACTGTGTGTCCCTTGAGCTTCCGCTCCCCCGCCGCCACCACCGTCACGTCACCACCGTCACGTCACCACTCTTCACCAACCTTTCCGGCGATCAACCCCAAGAGAGAGAAAGAGAGAGTCATTCGCCCATGTCGTCTCTTTCCGGCATTCGAGGCGCTTCGCGCGCTCTTCGCTCCTGCTCGAGGCTTCAATCCGTGCCCAGAATACCCAGAATAGCTCGATACTCGACTGCCCTCGATGGCCAGCAACGGGTATGTCAATGCCTACCATTCCCAGCTGTCGCACTGCTTGTCTCTCTATGGACCACAGTTCAATCCAGTTGGCTGATCTCACATGATTGTCGCAGCTTCTATCCGCCGGCCTTAAGCAGGCCGACCCGGCCGTCTTTGACATAATCGAAAAGGTACATCCCACCTTCATCCTCGCGACCGTGACCCTCGACTCCTGACGACGAGTTCTTAGGAGAAAAACAGGCAAAAGCACTTCATTAATCTTATTCCTTCCGAAAACTTCACCTCCCAGGCTGTACTGGATGCCCTGGGCAGTGTCATGCAGAGTAGGCCACACCACCACCAAGACCTGATCCTGTTGCCGACAACGCTGACCTTTTGCGCCAGACAAATACTCCGAGGGCTATCCCGGCGCACGTTACTATGGTGGAAATGAATTCATAGATCAGGCTGAACGGCTGTGTCAGCAGAGGGCCCTCGAAACCTTTGGTCTGGATGGGAAAGAATGGGGTGTTAATGTACAACGTATGTGCTTGCTCTCTCTCTCTTGCTCTCTCTCTCTATTTCTCTATTTCTCTGGCTGGACCGAGTAACCCTGGTGTGCCTGGTATGCTTTGATTCTAACCCAGCTCCTCGTGATAGCTCTCTCTGGTGCTCCCGCCAACCTCTACGTCTACTCCGCCCTTATGGATACCCACGATCGTCTCATGGGACTCGATCTTCCCCATGGCGGTCACCTCTCCCACGGTTATCAGACCCCAACCAAAAAGATCTCGGCCGTTTCCAAGTACTTTGAGACTGTTCCCTACCGGTTAAATGAAGAGACTGGCCTTATCGACTACGAAAAGCTTGACGAATTGGCGCAGCTATACCGACCCAAGATCATCGTCGCCGGTGCAAGCGCCTACAGCCGCTTCATTGACTACAAGCAGATGAAGACCACCGCTGAGAAAGTGAATGCCTATCTGGTGGCCGACATGGCCCATGTCTCGGGCCTTGTTGCCGCCAAGGTTATCCCCAGTCCTTTCAACTTCGCCGATATCGTAACGACAACGAGTCACAAGAGTCTGCGCGGTCCTCGAGGAGCCTTGATCTTCTTCCGAAAAGGCGTCCGCAAGGTGAACCCCAAGACGAAGGAAGAAATCAACTACAACCTCGAAGGACCCATCAACCAGTCCGTCTTCCCCGGCCATCAAGGTGGCCCCCATAATCACACGATAACAGCCCTAGCCGTCGCCCTCCAGCAGGCACAAACCCCCGAGTTCCGCGCCTATCAGGAACAGGTCCTCCTAAACGCCAAAGCCTTGGCCACACGTCTTGGCGAATCGAAGGCCAAAGGCGGTTTGGGCTACAAGCTTGTCAGCGGTGGCACCGATAACCATTTGGTGCTGGTAGACTTAAAGCCTCAAGGTGTCGACGGCGCCCGCGTGGAGCGTGTGCTCGAACTCGTCGGAGTGGCCAGCAACAAGAACACGGTGCCCGGCGATAAGTCAGCCATGGTACCCGGTGGACTGCGAATAGGCACACCAGCCATGACAACACGGGGCTTCACGGAGAGCGACTTCACGCGCGTCGCCGACATCATCGGCCGCGCCGTGACCATTGCCGCACGTGTCGACAAGGCGGCTCGTAAGGTAGCGGAAGAGAAAGGCGAGAAGTACAAGCTCAAGTTCTTCTTGGATCATATAGGTAGCGGCGAGGAGGATTCCGAGATTGTCCAGCTCCGGGCCGAGGTCGCGGACTGGGTTGGCACGTATCCGGTGCCGTGGGCGGAGAAGATTGATGTATGATGTCGGTGTATATAATATGGTAGGGAGAGAAAGAGAAAATGAAGCTGGTAGGCTGGGATAGATTCGCAACCTCAACGTAGCATCGGCGTTTCGGTTGTGTAGGGAGGACAGAACCCCCGTATATACTGACTTACTTGCTGACGTAGTTATTTACATACCACACTCAACTTTGTTAAAAAATGATTTTGGGCAAAGACATGAATTGACGGAACATTTGATATTGTGTGTAGAGTTTGACTGGGGACCAAGAGGGAGGAGAAGGGGTTGTCTCAAGTGTTGACTAGAGAATGTCGCTGTAAACGTTGAAGAAATACGTATTTCAAGGACCTTAATACAACAGCAACCATTCATCAATTACCTGTCCGCCTACCCACCAGGCACCGACACACATTCGACACGACCACCGTTGTCAGCCAGACTTGCAACTCCCATCGTTTGTGTTGTGTTACTTCTTCCTCAACGACCGGTACCATCCCGTCGCTCAGTACAAGATCGTCCGAGCCCATCACCAGCTACAAATCATGTAAAGGCTGCTAAATTAAGAGGCATTGGCGTATACCACATTGGTGCAAGCATTGCTCGATATATCAAAGAAAAGGTCTTTCGGTCTGTCTAGCTTTCTTCACGCTTGCATTTACAGGTGGGAGCAGAGTTGACAGCTAAAGAGGTCCTTGTGATATATTGTGCAAGGACAGAGGAGGATGTGTTCAGGGGGGTTCGATTGTTGTTGTCACACGTACCGAACACGAGGCTGCAAGTTTCAAACATTCTTAACTTAACTACTTTATATATAACCACCTACTTAACAGCGTAATAAACGCTTGAATAAACACTATCTAAGCTTTGGGATTATAGCTTCATTTTTCTCCCAGATCTCTATATCCAGGCTTTTTGACATGACTGCCACGGCGTTCCTAGGCACATTGTCATCTTCCTCAGCACTTGGCTTGGAACTCTTCAGCATAGAACTGGACTATACCCGAAGAAATCGGATGCGTGGGCCCAGTCAATAAAATGGTTGCTGAGCTCAAGTTTGGTGATATTCTCACCACGAGGGCTCGGCAGGTGAGGAAGATGAAGATGAGAAAGACGAAGTCGAAAGCATTTCGTGGCCTTAACCATTCGGGAGACTTCCTGGCCCTCACTCGGATAATTGAGGCTATATATACATGCTATTGGTATTCCTAACCGCCGACTTCTGGCCGAATATTTCAGATTAGTGAAGAGCTGAATAGCCTCATACGAGACAACTTTTAGCGCGTGTTATCTCCTTATACAATACCGAGACTTGCAGCCCCGTATTCAGAATGTGAGACACTTCCGTACAACAACAACGGCTGAGGGTTTATTAGTCGAGTTGGCTTGGCTCTCTCAAGCATAAAACCGGGCAACCTTTGTTGCCCATTCCGTAATGCGGCTACCCACAAGGTATGACGCTGCAAAAGGTATCCGAAAAAAACAGAGTCTCCAGATACCAACCCATGCAGCGGCCGCCGCTATCAACATTACTCCTGACCCTCATGGCGAGCACAGTACAAAATTTACACTCAGCGACCATCTGTGTGACGTATTCATTTCAGAAACGGATGTTGGGAAATCCTTAATTGCTTCTGCGGGTCAACTATGTCCTATGGAGGCAGATACTGCATGTATTGACAGTGCTGATTTGTGCCTCTGGATGGTTTGTCCAAACACTTCTAGTAGGAATGAGCGCTGTAGCAACTCGTTTTGGTGTTCTTAGAAAGGACTTAAATAATCGACGGTGTCGATAGAATCATCTGTCGTACTCTTTAGGTGGCGTTCTCCTCTCGTTAGGTTTAGGTGTCCGAGAGTGAATAGAGCTCTTGAAGGAGTCAGGTAGCAGGCGAGTAGGAAGGGGGAAAGCGTTATATCAGCGAGTAGGTTTGTTAAGCGGCTATGGCCTTCCAGTAGTTACAGAGTCAGAAAAACCCCTGCATATGCCAATAGATATCTATATTCACTCTAAGGGTCTACATGTAAATTATAGCCTCTGAACTCTCCTTCGCCGCGAATATAGGGAGCCGTGCCTGCTTTGGTGTAACGCAGATTGCCTCTGTACTCGAAGGTCAGTACATGCATTTTCTCCGTGATTAGATCATCGATACGCTCGTTCGAGCGGCCTGGTTTATTTGAACGCCTGTGTCCCTATTGGCAGTTAAGATAAGGAGCAATACCGCAATATGACCAAGAGTGAAGAAAATAGATTAGTGTGATCCGGTATTAATTTTCCAAGGTAGTATTGTGAGAACTACCTTTCCATAAGAGCTTCCAGGCGTTGTTTATCTTGTAAATCGCGTTGTAGAATTTCGATGGCAAGTCACTATATGCTACCACCTCTGCTGAATTAACAGACGATATCAATCTGTTTACACAAACAGTGTTGCGATATCTTCCATTCCTGTATTTGAAATCAAAATCTTTAGGGCTCATACAGTCACAGGTTGTCGCTGATTGAAATGGACCAGCGGATAGATTTACGATGAAGACGCCACAATCAATTGGATTACGCTTGTATTTGTCAGGATATTAAGATGCAGTCTACGTTCCTAGCGTTTTCTTGTTGCATGAAGGAACCGAAACTGCTCAGTGTTCTAGACTTCAATGATATGTATAGACGTCCACTGTTTTCAAGGATAGTGACAGTAATTTTTTGGTCGGAAGAGGAGCCGGTGCAGACTGCATGCACAACTAAAGCATTTGTTTCATCATAACTTACATTGGCACTAATACACATCCTTTCGGCCGAGATTCAGTTTCAGCTGTCGTATTATTGAGCAGATATTGTGGTTGTGTTATGATTAGCAATTCTTTATTGAGATGGTAGGGAGAACACTCATCCAGATAGCATGTGCCGGTCATGGTTATAGCCCAAGGTTCGCGTTCAGGGAATGCTTGTCTACGAATATTCTCTTTCGAATGTTAGAAGGACTTTATGATTAGTACCAGGTCCTTGTTGTTGCACGGACATGTTTAATATAACTAGTTAGTTACAATTTCATTGCGATATGTCGTGTTGCTCTCTGTGCTTACCGATCCAATCCCCATAGTGACCACGGCAATTATACGTATTGATATTATTATGGAGAGTTAGAGTTGAATTACTCGACCTGCCGTCTTCGAAGCCGTAAATCGCGGGGTAGGTTGATCACCATCTTGGCAACTTGTCGACCGAGTCAGTTCTCTCTTGACTGCAGGACTAGGTTGTGGCCTTCTGTTTCACTGTCTCAGCCTTAGGTACTTTAATTCACTTCAAAATAAGACATTCTTCCCACTTGTTAGTCTCGAACAGCTACTAGACTGTGTACATATTATCGGGAGACGCTATATATTTTATTATGTAATTGATAATACTTATTGTGCACTAGGATCTCTGAGATTCCAGTGCTATCGATTCTTAACTACATACAAGAATTATTTTGTATTGCTATGTCGCGTGTGACATGTAGCTTGGCTAATATCTTCTTAGTATCCGGAGATGCACAGGAGCTCCTGCATTCCAACACCCTAAATCAAGTAAATCGAAGTCAATGAGCAAGAGGAAGTTGAATGCGATCATAGGTAAAACCAAAATGCGGTCAAGCTTTACCGGAGATGGAAAAATCGATTTGAATGAGCTTGTATTGTGAATAACCCTGCGTAGCTGAAAGATAATACTGCTGCGAAATGAGAAGGCAAGTGGATGCGAAATGAGAAGGCAAGTGGATGCGAAATGGTGTGCTGGTGAGTAGGAGAGTATGATATATCATAACAAGGTAGCAACAAGGTAGGATAGCCAGACAGTCGTCATAACAAGCTATTCTTTGGGTAGTGTGAATAAATCTATAGTTCAAGTCTGCCATGTGTGAGATATTTGACTGTACTACCACACCCTTTGGCATATCCCTGCCATGTATCTCTATGCTACCAATTAGATATCCGTGTTGGGAGGGTGTAAGCGACCTCAGCCCCGGTTCCGAATCTGCACATCAGCCGCACAGACGGACACTCTCCAATCCTGTGAAGATCTTATCGTAGAGACGGATTTCTTTCGTTGATTTACTCAGCTATTGATAAGAACGACGACATACTTACGTGTAGTTTGACCGTAGCCACTTCGGCCACAATGTATAAGATATACATATAGTATCTAGTCTGACAACTCTTCTACAGTCAGTGGATGCAATATTTCTACAAATCCTGCAGCTAAAACATACATACATATATATGTTGGGGTAGTGCAGTAGGTTTAATGAAGTAATGCGGAACTTGCCTATCATCGAAATTCGGGTCAGTATGCAACATTCGTTATACTAACAAGTCGACTTTGAGGGCAAGGTGAAAACATGTCAGACAGAACAATCAAGTCCCCAAGTGAGATATGGACTAGGTAGATCTTAAGATGATCTGCTATCAACTCTACTTACGGGAGCTTATAGAGGAGCTACCTTCCAATGATGTCAATTGTAACAAAACCTAATACTTGAATAGCTAACTACCGAGGTGTTCGTATGGGAACGGCGTAGCAGGTATCCCAAAGAGGTATGCCGCAGCTTCATGTTCTGATGTATTTCCGCCTATTTGATGGAACGTTTCAGTGACACGTTACTGTTACTTCCTATTTACGGGATGATCGCAAGTAACAAGTAAGGTACCATAGTGAGGAACTAACCAAAACAAATGCCAAGTGCCGCACAACTGCGTCTTCTTAGAGAACCATCGACTTGGCTGTGACTACCCTTCCAGATGCATGTCAGCTTCGTGATATGAGCATCTTCCTAGTTGTTGGGGTTGTTGGTGGCAGGACCCTTCTTTTTCTGGCTGTGACATATCAAGTAATTTACTACTTTGTACATCTTGTATAACTTAGACAACAGAGCAGCACGAAAGAAATTCTTTTTTTCTCTTCCCCCTCTCTCACATGTCAAAGGTGTATAAGCGAGTCTGACAGGCTTAGATCAGATGTCTTGGCAAGTGCATAATATCTAGACTAATAGGCAGCACATATAGTATTACTAAATATGGGCTTGTCTCGTCACAGCGGCCCGTGACGAAACCGGGTAGCCCTGTCTCATCCTCGTCGATTTAATGATTTACGTGGTATGTGATAGAAAATAATAAATGCAATGGGGGAGAATCATTTTTACTTGAACATCTCTACATCCCGCCACCTACGTCACGCTGCAGCAACTTCACGCAGCCGGGGTGCGAATAGGGTAAAGATCTCGCATTATGTGCCTGAATTGTCCCACCGACACACGAAAGACTAGGTAGAACTTGGCTAGGCTGTAGGCGGGACATCTGCACTACCACCACCAGAACCACCATCGTGGCCATCGAGGCTACAAGGGCGATGCAGCCAACACACCCCGATCCCCCCCCCGCTGAAATGACGGTACCCTGGACTTGTCCTGAAAACTTGCTGGTATGCGTTTTTACAGATATCGATTGAATTGTCCACGGATTACACAACTCGACAGTTAGACTCGAGAAGGTTGAACGGGCCTGGCACTGGTCTTTATGATGACGGGGGTTGATGTGATTGCTGCACGAATCCACCAAGAAACACAACCTCGACAACCAAACATCGCCCAGCAACGTCGATCAGCCAGTCTACCCATCGCCTAGTAAAACACATCATATATACTTAGTATGTAAGTACACACGTACACGTCTCACGAGGTACTGTACATTGCAAGTGGGACTGAGATGATCCCGCCCGAAAATAAAAACATGCGCAAGCGAAACAAACTCGGACAACAGGCAGTCGAGTAATGAAAACGGAAAGAAAATAGGGGTCTCTTCAACGGTTCGTCGATCACCGAGAATCAGAACGATAGGTAATAATTAAGAGAAAAAAATAACAAAAGAGGCAGCTCGGCAGGCAATAGGAACACTTGCCGTTCTTGAGGCTGAGTACGTAATATGCCTGTAGGACCCTTCTCGTCGGATTTTCAGGGGCCGCGGGATGCTCTGGCAGCGCTCGGTTCCGGCGATGCAGCGAGGGGCTCGTTGGTCAGAGTGGCTGACGACGTTGGAGGGGTTGGAGTGTAATGGAGGGTGGGGCAACTGCGCTAAAGGAGGGGTTGAATGCTGAACCCCGCCCTTGAAGACGGAGTACAGCATCGCCTACCTGCTGTTTAAAGGTACTTTTGCATCCAGAGTCTTGTGGTTCTTCATGCCGCGTAGCCGCAACATGATACTTGAAATGGCAAAAGGTGAACGGAAAGACGGAAAAGGGTAATAGTTTCAAAGAGTTGTCGCTACAGCAAGTCCAACTTGCATTTGTTGGTCGGCATTTTTAAGAAGGATAAACAGATATCCAGCTTCCATCTGAGCGTAGAATTTCGATGCTCAAAAGCCACTTGACATGTGATTGGTCTGCGCCGACAAAATACTTGTACCTATGTAGTAAATAGCCAACGAGATAATATAATACCTAGGTATGCACTAGTGCTGATAGTTATGTGTTAGAATACCCTACCCCTCGTAGTCGATAACTGTCAGCTAGATCCATTACCTCTACAACATCAATACAGCCACTTTCGCTACCGACAACTACATGTACGTGTACCGCGTCGAGTGCGTATTGCCGCCTTCTAAATGAATCTATTCCTACAGTAGTACCTAGCGTGTCACTACTGCTAGGCATCGATCCATCCAACCGCGGCGAGCGCGGGTACCAAATGAGGTAACCCACCGGCATGATGATCGATCAATCTCAAGCGCGCCGTCGACCGCGCTTCACCGCTTGCCACCGTTACAATTCTCACACAGCAGAGCCAACCGAGGCGGTGAAAGAAAAACTTGGGACTCCTGTAGGTGCAGTAGGTGGTGTAAGTGCTGTGGGGCACCACCTACGGGAGTCCCAAGTTTTTCTTTCACCACCTCGCCAACATATCAACGCTACCACTCGAGCCACTCCTTCGACGACGACACTGGAGTTTTAAATGGAGACACTACATATAAACCACTCGAGCCACTATACTTAGTAGACGCTACAGGCGCTGCAGAGATTTAGTCCATGGGCATAGGCTCGATAGGTACATATTTTCAAATGCCGCCATCACGTATCTGGAAGTCCCCCTGGCCCGCCGGGATTTTCTGACGTCATTGTAGGGCCATTATTGCGGCTGGCTCACGCAGCGCTGTAACTACTGGTGGCACTCTTGCTGCACTCTTGCTGCAGTACACTAACTCGCCATGCAGATGCCCCCCCACTACCCACGACGCGGCGCCGTCGCTGTCTCCACTCAGCTTCCGACTTGTTCTCGAACTCCCTGGCAATACCCCGGCATACGGCGGCTCTCGACATCTACACTGCATAGCAGTTCCACGCCGACACACAGCTGTGCACTGAAGAACACACTCAGCCGGCAGCCGTCGCTAATGACCTACCTACATGCTGTACATAGTACATACATGTACGCTGACAGGTATCATCCATTCTGTCCCACATGGAAGTCCCTTGTCAATAGCGGGCCTCAGTCCTCGTAATGGGATTGTCTAGGTTTGCTTAACGCGGTACACTTACAGACTCACTCATCCGACATCTCGATACAACAACACGTTATTGATATCAATGACCACGCCATTTCAATCAACCTCTACTATACTTACTTAGTATACTTGTGCTACTTACACTAGTAGTGGTGGTGTCCGTGAGGACCCTGGCGCCTGGCTGGCATAGCGCAGATCAACCCTGAAGCCATGGGCGAGCGAATGAGTCAATTTAACCTTATCTCGTCACCCTATCTGCACTACGCCATCCTACAGCTTGTCCACTATTTTAGACCAAGCTCTGGACCTGCAACCTGCCTGAATGTATTCGCAACGCTACCACCAATAATCGATTTGACATGTGTCTGCTTGATGACGTTTGCCCTTGTCACTATCCAATATTCGCGACTTCGTAAGGCAGCTATGAAGAATATGACGACAAATCGGCGGACAAGCGGTCACGAATTTCAGACAAGGCAAAAAAAAAAAAAAAAAAAAAAAATCGTAAGTGAGAAATATTATTGCTGCGTCACGGAAGTATGCTAATCTTTGGAGACTCGAAATGTCTTGTAACCGTTGATCTTGCCATACCAGTACAGAACCAGTGGTCCTAGACATACAGTAACCGCACAGTACCATATACGCTATATTCACCGGTAGCACACAGGCTACTGTACCTCTCACCGCACCCTGCTGCGGGCGCTGAGCCAAATTTAAATGTACACAACAGCGACTCACGGAAGCAGAAAATACAAAGAAAACATGGGGAAAATAAAAAAGGAAAGAGAAAATGTGAGTAATGGCTTGTGATTGTTTCACCTACATAATGTAGGTAGTACCTATGGTAGCGGCGTCTTCCGACGTTTTTGGAGCAGACCCTGTCGTACAGGGCCAAGACGGCGTGAACAGCCAATCCGGCGGCATCCAACCCCCGATCACCACTCTTTCGGATACGCCTTACACACCCATCACGAACCTCATTGGCAGCCTAGACCCGGCCAATAGCCCGGCCAGTTGCCCGGTCTTTTTTATTTAGTGTTGGTATCGACTATCGCTTTACTTGGTACAGCATGTACACACGAATCCACATACAAAAGTATCGTACGCGGTACATGAGATTATTTATGCCGGTGCAGGGCGACGAGGTATCGGTACTTGTGCCGCGTGTTCCAAGCCAAAGTTGACTCTCTGCGTCTCTGAACCCAAGCCGTTCTTTTTGCTGATCTGATCCCGGGCCCACACTGGCCCTGCCTTCTGCCCTGGTTTCCGCCCCTGGCTATCGATGCCCATCATTCGCCCCCCTGAAGGACCCTACCGAGCCTACCTTGGCGCTTGATACATATGTGTGCGGTGTCATAATTATTCGCTGCTAATCGACATAGGCAAATACGACAGCCGAGCTGAGAATTTGACCACTTGCCTCATGCTCGGAATGACACACATCTACCAGTGGAGAGATATGAGGTCAGAGATGAGCAAGCAAGCTGGAATTTTGTATGAGGGAACTGGCCAGAATCTGTCCCATGACGAGAGTCATCGTTAGCTCTCACCTTGCTCAATTTAACGTTCTGCTGTACACAGCCTGCAGCACGCCCAAAATCAAAGAGGATACTTATTAGTCGTTTCACTAGCGCTGAGGTGAAGCTCTCTCATCGACGATACATGTACACTGCTTGGGTTCCTTCTGACATCACCCTCGACCTGACTCCGTATGTGTACATGGCGGAACGGGGGTTTGACGCACCAACACGGCTGGCCGCTTTGGTCGGACCGTCTACACGGTTGGACAGCCCGATGTTCACCTCTCTGCCGCATGGCGCCGGCAAGTTTCAGCGCCGCTCCAATGAAGAGTGATGGCATGTGGATTGTCTCCATGCAAGGATAGACTCTTTTGTTGATCTACACCACCGATAGATAGAGTGGGCGACAATATCCACTCGTATATCCACATTCTCATCCACATCCTGCTCGATCGTTCTTGTCCTCGCCCAGGATCGACCAGGCTTGGATGACTCGCCGCACTAGTCGAGTAGGTATCCCATGTGTCTAACCGTCGAGTCGAACGTCAGGCCTGTTGGTAGCCCAGGAAGGGCGACTTACAGTATTCATCAGCGTCTTTACATTATGTATAAATATGCACTTCCCCAGCTTCGCTCCACGGAAAGTTTTTTTCCTTCCCTCTTTAGTTCAATCGTCCTCCACTGACGCCCACTCCCGCCCCATCAACCCCATTTGTGCTTTTTCTTCGCGTGTAGAGTTCGTTCCTTACCCCATACCAAACCCACATCACCATGTCTCGACCTTCTCCACCAACTCAGCTCCAGAGGGGCCCCTCTTTCCACCGTGGGGTCTTCACTGACGAGATTGAGAATGCCCGGACCGACCTGTCACGGAAGATGATCTTAGGAGATGCCCCGGGAGAGTCGCCGTCTTTGACAGAGGCTACTCCGTCCTTGAGTCCGGGCTCCAGTGCCTCTAGTGCTTCTCCATCGAGCCCGGAGCTGGATGCTGCTGTATCGCCCATTACTCCTCCTGATGAGACCCCTGGCGGTGATGTCAGGGATCTCGTGGCCGACAGCTTTGCATTCGCCTTTGATATCGATGGCGTCCTTGTCCGAGGCGGTCGCCCGATTCCCGAAGCCGTTGAGGCTATGAAAGTTCTCAACGGTAAAAATAAGTATGGAATTAAAATGTAAGTTGGATTTGATGGTCTTTTCCCATTTCATGAATTCTAGCTCACCATCTACATAGTCCTTACATTTTCCTAACGAACGGAGGTGGTAAATCCGAGGAGGAAAGGTGTGGCGATTTGTCGCGCCAGCTCGAGGTCGACATCTCACCTGCACAGTTCATCTGTGGTCACACTCCCATGTCAGAGATGGCCAGCAAGCACAACACCGTGCTTGTCGTGGGTGGCGAAGGTGAAAAGTGCCGCACCGTTGCCCAGAGCTACGGCTTCAAGGATGTCATCACGCCGGGCGACATCATCAAGACCAATAGTGCCACCACTCCATTCCGCAAGCTGACGCCCGAGGAGCTCAAGAACTCCAAGGAGCGAGATTTCAGCAACGTTGTCATTGAAGCTATATTCGTATTTGCCGACTCACGTGATTGGGCTGGCGATCTGCAGATCATCATCGACCTTGCCATGTCTAAAGGCGGTCGCATCGGTACACTGTCAGAGACCTTTGACGAAGGTCCACCAATTTACTTCTCACACAACGATGTGGTCTGGTCGGCGGCCCACGAAAATGTCCGTCTCGGCATGGGTGCTCTGCGTGGCATCGTGGAGTACACCTTCAAAGAGGTCACCAAGGGCAAGACGCTCAAGACGCACGCCTTTGGCAAGCCCCAGATCAGCACCTTCGAGTTTGCCACGCGCCTCTTGAAGCGCTGGCGAAAGAATGAGCACAAGCTCAACTCCCCTCCCGACACGGTCTACTTTGTGGGCGATACGCCCGAGAGTGATATCCGAGGCACCAACCGATTCAACGAGCATGCCGAGAACGACTGGTACAGTATCCTCGTCAAGACGGGTGTGTACCAGGAGGGGACTGAGCCGGCGTATAAGCCTCGTGTGACTGTTGAGACTGTCCTGGATGCCGTGAACTTCGGAATCGAGCGGGAGATGCAACGCCGGAAAGACAGCCCGGTGATGCGAAAGCCCCAACTGACTGACTTGCCGACGTTCTCATTGGAAGATGGCAAGGGCACACATGACATCCATGTCTTTAGCCCTGCCATCGAGCGTGAGATCGAGATGGGCGCTTAGTTGACCATCCAAAGCAACAATATAAGAAAGAAACCCATTTCAACGAAATTACGACATTTTTACTACACTCATCATTCCTTACTATGATACCATTTGAGTTTGCTTCTCATTGGCAACGGTTTCCACCTTCATTCTACCCCGATAGACATAGACCATGTTATAGACGGGTTTCTTCTTCTTCTAGCGAGCTATGCCGACTAACCATTTATCGACTCATCAAGGGGGTAGATAATATGGAGAGGTGTATGCTTTGCTACACCTTAGGCTATATCGGTCGGTTTATTTGACATTTTAAAACATGGATAGGATAGGCGCATAAAGCATGCTGGGAATGCCTTCGGCTTTCGTGGCTATACATCACATCGCGCTGCGTGTGTGATTAAATAGATTATATAGTTCATTAATTCATACTCGTTCCTTTTCTATTTATCTTGTGTCGTATTTATCTTGTTGTTCTTGGCTTGCGACCTTGTTGTCGGCTGATAACTCGTGTTATACTCCGTATGTTTCTTTTGAATTTGGTGAGATATATACATCGGATCGACTACAAGCGTAGTCGTAGTTACATGGCGCATTTTTAACAGGAGCCTGCTCGGACGCCCTTATGAAAAATGGATAGATACGCAGTCGTGCGAATAATTCAGTCAACCGGCAGGCCGCCATCAGCATTCAAGTTTATGAAAAACAGTCGGGTAGGTAAGATAGCCTTTTCATTGATTGTTACTGCCTACAAATTTTAAATATTTTTCAGAAAACAATACAGGATTTTGGCTCATGGGACGATAGATGTTGCATATGTGTGTGTGCGGTTATCAGGTACGCACAGCTACCATTGCGCTGTCGATTAACTTGCTCGGATACTTGAATTTCCATATACCCCTGATCGTAAGGCCGGCCTTGGTTAAAACTTAGGAGAGTCAGCCTGGCTATCCGCTGAATGATGTAATTCATTTCATTGAATTAAGTATTTAGCGCAAGGCAAGATCGAGTTCGGCAGGCGTTTAGAGAGGAAGGCGAAACTAGATGATCAATTGACGAGAATCTTTGAGTCGGCGGCCGCTTGCTTCAACTAGGCTCATAAGAGGCGTTTATTCTGGAAGACGGAGGATCACAACTGTTGAAGTAAGGGAGTAGGGTACACTCCATCTCAACAACTATATGTATCTCATCTCTCCCATAGTCTCTGACCTAGTTTTCTTTCCTTCTAATAATCCTGAATACACCACTTATTCTGCTACGTATGTACGCGTCTCCACTATCCTTGACAACAACACGCTTCTCATCAACCTAGTCATGAAGGATATTGCGCAAGTCATACGCCCCACGCGCATGTGTGTGTATGAAGGTCGAAGGTGGAGGTAGAAGTGACTGGCTGCCTAAGGTGACTGCAACGGTGTGTGCGTTAAGTATATAGATATGTGTATGGGATATTGTCAAAGATAATGTGCCAGTTTGGGTGGATTGGCTCCGGGTTAAATGTACAAGGGTCTTCTGGTTCTTCAAGTTCTTTATCCAGTCGGGTACTGTAGAAGATGATCACTTTGCCTAATCCCTGACTCTAGAGATCACGGACGGTATCGCGGCGATAAGACTTTGTTTGAAACACTAGAGAGGAGGAACAAAGGATGTCGAGTATATCAATGCCAATGGCGACGATTACCCTGTGGACGCTAAGTGGAAGGGGCATTAGCAGTATTTCCATTGCTATCGGTTGATACTCTTTGATTTCGTTCTGGATGTGGAGATTCTCGCTCATCGCATTCAACATAGCTTTCCTTTTGCGCGCTGATTTAAACTACAATAAGGTAGTAGCCCAGGTCGGGGCAGCGCAGAAGTCTTGCTATATCTTCTTGCCGAGCCGAATGAGTCTTGCCCTGTCAGCGAGTAGAAATCAATTGAAGGTATTATTTTAGTCTATGAGCAGAGGTTTTGAAAGCAGTCTGTAGTGCAACAGGGATGGCTGATGTGGTCGGTTTCTGCGTTGCCTTCTGCTCAGGTCAAGTACTATCATTAGTATAAAACCTGACACCTTATCCTTTAGAGTATAGGTTTGGTGATTTTTGTTGATTGTTTTCTTGGTCCTGTTTCGGTACCCATCACTTACAAGATGTAGCCTGATTGAGATTCGTGGACTGGTGAAAATTGGAGAGGACCTGAATTATGGTGCCCGCACCTGGCAGAGAGGTGTTATGAGTGGTTCTTCCTACCCGAATTTCACAGTGGTACCCAGACAGTGTCTCTCTCGTAGAGGCGGCAATGATACTACCCTATTATCAAACCCCCTGCAGCTTTCTGTAGGCTGTAGCGCCAAAGCGAAGACTTCTCGAAGTTATTGTTAGGCTGACACTGTTAGCCCATGCGGACTTTACGAGACCAGGCAACTAGTACCAGAGGATCTAGATTACTTTCTATTATGCTGCAGCAAAAGGCGAGATGTCGGGGATTGGCTCCTGTTGCTGTAGCGAAATGGTATTGGTTGATGCTCCGTTCTCATAGCTGCAAGATGAGGGGGTTGGGGTGTTACCAGACGCACGTCAGGCGCCCAAGGCGGAATCCCATCAGCACAGCCACCGCCCAGGCAGAGGGACAGCTTTGTCAAGAAATAATCCGTGGCGTTGTGTTTACTCTAATTTGGCTTTCTGCTCAATTAGATTCTGAAAGATGATTGTGCTTTGAAGAATTCTTAACGGTAAACGCCCGCAATATCATACAATCATAATAATGGCGGCTTCATTGAACCCGGTAGAAGCCGCCTTTGAAAACTCGATGAGAGATTTCAAAGCAGAATTGAAGGACGCCCATGTTTACAATCAGTTATCACAGATCACCACGATTGATCAGGTCTATGATGCCACTGATGAGATCCAAAGAAAACAAGCTAAAGAGGGTCACCTTCGGCATCTGTCCAAAATCTCGCCATATCTTGATCGCCTGGCAGAATACGCAGCTACGATTGAAGTGTTCGTTCAAGTGAAGCCTGATATTCTGGCCTTGATATGGGGCCCCATTAAGCTACTTTTGCAATGGACCAGCATAATCAGAGCTTCTTTTGATGCCATCATCGACATAATGGCCGAGATTGGCGAGCTCTTGCCAGAGTTCAAACGAGTCATCAGCCTATTTGATCAAACCGTGGCGTTGCAGGAGGTTATGGCTCTGTTCTTTAGAGATATATTGGACTTCTATTTAGTGGCATTGAAGTTCTTTAAGTTGTCACGTGAGTTTATTCCTGCAGTTATTTCAGTGTTATATCACTAATACTAGCTTATTCAGGATGGAAATATCTTTTTGAGTCTCTATGGCCTACTCATAAAGAGAAAATCAAGATCGTAATGACACACATCCAAAACCACGGGCGCTTGATGCGGAATGAGGTTCGCTTAGAGCACATCCAGCAAGAATATGAAGCTCGACGGCTAGCCCTACAAAACTTTGAAAGGCTTGAATTGGAACGAAGAGCTCAAGAGTTCCATCGTATCAAGACCGATATAGCGCCGCAATCTCATGACGATAGGCTCGATTTGTTGAGGCATCTCACCTACCCGGGCACAGGGGCATGGTTGCTGCAAGATGCAATGTTTAAGAAATGGGCCGACTCCGTCTCGCAAGATTCAAGAATCCTTTGGCTGCAAGGCATACCTGGCGCTGGTACGTGTTAAAGGTCTACTATGATCTCATCTTTACTATTATCCTCTGCATTCATCTAATTCATCTCGCCACCTAGGAAAGACTTACTTGGCGAGCGAAGTGATTAAGAAAACCCAGTCGCTTGGATACACAGCATTCGTGTTCCTGAGCTATAAGAATAAAGAGAGTTTATCGGCAATATCTGTAGTTCACTCTCTGGTTTTCCATCTCGCCTCTGGGCATGACGATCTCCAAACTGTCATTTGTCAGTCCTGCAGTGACGAGTGCAAGAAAACGCTCGAAGGAGCAACACGTCTTCTTTTGGCAGTGCTTGCTTGCACAGGACCAGCGTACCTGATTATAGACGGCCTTGATGAGATAGGAGAGATAGAACGATGCAGACTGATCACTGAACTTGTGCAAGTTTCGAAGTCTTCTCCTGAAACTAGAATCTTCATAAGTAGCCGGCCAGAAGCAGACCTTGTGTCGAAGCTTTGTAAAAGTGCATCAGTTTTACAGATCGACAACAAGAATCATCAGTGTATTCAGACCTTTGTCAGGAAGTGGACAAAATCTTGGTTTGTAGAACGCGAGTTCTGGCCGGAGGAACAGACAGAGATTCAACAAGGGTTAGAGTCACTCGCGTCAAAGTCAAAAGGTGAGTGTACCTTCGATAATCAATACAGGCTATACTAATTAGCACAGGAATGTTTCTCTATGCCAGGGTGGTACTAGACGGTATCAAATTCCTGGACAACTTTGGGGACATACGAGATGAACTTCATGCGCTCCCTGAGACACTAGACGATGCGTATGGAAATTCAGTTGTGAATTTGCATATTTAATTGGCTGACAACTGTTTCAGGTACGGTAGGATCCTCAGAAGGATCAATAACCTCGACAACCGTGGCGTAAGAGACAAAGCACGTCTTGTTCTAGGATGGATTGGCTGTTCACCAGCAGCACTAACAGTCCAAGAGATTCAGCAAGCATTATCCATCGATCTACAGGACCCTGAGAAGATTGGAAATGTCCGTGGAAATCTTGATCTTGTCCGAATGTGCGGCCCTATCGTAGAACTCGTCGATGGCTTTGTTCAATTTGTCCACTTCACAGTCAAAGAGTGCGTATCCTAAATACAATCATGTGATAGCGTTTATTACTTACACAATATCAGATATATCTTCAGCGATAGTATCTTGGGCTTCATTGACATTCAGCGAGCTGCCCTTGACCTGACTCTTCGATGCATTACATATTTATTGCAAGGGCACCACGAATTGGACCTTTCGCATGAAGATATTAGACTCAATATCCTTTCAGGTCAATACACGATGGAGTGGCTAGCAACAAACATATGGCCACAGCTAGCGAAAATGTATCTTAGCTCGGCCGGGCGTGATGAACGACAACAGGAACTTGGCATTCGTCTAGAGATTCTACATACTGCAAGATCTCAAGCCTACCCTTCAGAAGACCATGATTTGAATAGTATGCTGCCAGACCTAGACAACTTTCAACAGGCCTATCCACAGGCCTTTGCTTTGCTTGACCAGGCACTTCGATTTCGCCAGACCTGCACAGGCTCTGAGCACCGCATGCACCCCAGGGCCCCTTGGCTCAGCCTCGATCCACTAACAACATCAAGAGTTTCGGTCCGAATACATCAAGCAATGCAAACAGTGCTTGCTGGTATTGGGGAGGACGGACATCGGTATGGAAATATAATCCAACGACGGTACGGCCAACGACCTCACAAGTGTCAATACTTGAGCTGCCATTTCAATCGCATTGGTTTCGAGGATTTCTCTCAAGTACAATCACATGAAAATTCCCATCAACGTCCTTGGAAATGCAGCGTCAAGAATTGCGAGTACGAGGACGGCGGGTTTCTAACTGAGAAGATGCGAGACGACCATCTCGATCGCGCTCATTCGACGGGGAATTCCTTCACCGTCGATTTGACTCAGTTATCCGATGAAGAAGAGAACCGACTACTTTTATTGGACCTGGTGAAAATGGGCTGTGTGAACAGCGTCATCACTGTGCTGTCTCAGATGGACCAATCAAAATTAAAATCTGCTAATGATATGTGGAAAGATGCAGTGCCTGAAGCGGCCGTCAGATCTGGGTTGTTACCGATGGTCAAATTATGGTTTCCGAAACCATTCCGTGTCACATCAGATACAATCATATCCGCAATCCAGGTGAAAAATCCTGCAATACTCGAGTATTTATTAAACAATTATGAGGACAGACACTGCACTCTTGACGCATTAGTCGAAACTATATCTAGTGGTGACCATAATTTGATTCATCCTTGGGTAAATTGGATTAGGGCCCGGCCTATAGACAGAAGAGGATCAGGTTACCCTCACTGTGTAAATTACTTACGCAGCCTACGAATCATTCGGTTAACTGCTAATGATGCATCTCTCGAGAGAATGCTTATTGCATTATGGATGGCAGTGTGTTGGAGTCAGCACAACCCCGAAAAAGAAAAATCATACTTTGGTGTTTTATTAGGCCGGGTTGCTGCGACGACATGTTCAGTTACCCTAGCTCGGCATCTCCTCGATTCCGGTGCTGAGGTTGACTACCGACGCACTGTTAGATACTTTACCCCACTTAGGCTTGCAGCCAAGCGCGATACTGCAGAAGCAGCTGCTCTCATGAAGCTTCTGTTAAGTCATGGGGCCAATCCTGATATCGAGCAAGAACCTAGAACCTTATCAGAGCCAGTGAAAAGCCTCAAAGATGAGAAGGGCCCTCTTGGTATTTCAAAATGGTTGGGTATTACATGGGACGAGCTGCTGAAAGAAGTTCGTGGGAATAAAAGCAGAAGAGAGGGGGGATAGAATCATAGCACTATTCAATAAGAGCTCAACCAAATGATCTGTGTCAAGTCCGGATATATCTCCATACGATCAGATAGTACTACTAATGTAATAGTCTATAGATCTCTAGGTATTCGAATCGAGTTTAGTGTTGGAAGTTACTATCTGTGACAAGGGAAAGATATGCAAGAAGGGGCCAATTAGCAGCTTGGAATTTGGATAGTCTGTCTACTCAGCTACTAATTTTCTAGGGGTCTCTTAAGGTCCTTACATTCTGACCTCACAGTTAAAGGTGGACTGCCAAAGCCTTATATTCGAAGCGTGCTATACAATTTCCTTCGCTTCCGACTACCTTCACCTTTCGGTTTTCTAGTTATGAGGCAGCTTACCATCATCGACTAGAAGACATTGCCGATCGATAAATGAGGAAGCTTATCGATAAGTAAGGCCGTGTAGAGGTACTTCCTATTATAATGTTGATGTTGCACTGGAATGATGAGCTTGACAAGATATATAAATAAACATTATATGGCTCAAACAAATCAAAGTAGATTTACAATGTGTCTAAATGCCTATACGAATCTAGTCAATTCGTTGTATTCTGTTGAGTATATTTTTACCATTGGCCAAAACGTTGAGCCAGACTATTTTCGCCATGAGGCCGTGCTTACTGGTCAGTGGTTGTGGCAGTGTGCATATATGATGTACCTATCATCCAGCTGAATACAGCCTTGGCAGATATCTCGCATGCCAGCGTAGCAAGGCAGACTCCTTAATCTACTGTCCGCCGTTAAGCCCTGTCTTCGGGTACTGCCTCCTTGACTCCCCCATCCGCGGATTCGATCAACTTTTGAGCGTCTGCTCAAGCTCACAGTTCACAGATCCTATTGTGGTACACGACGACAAATACATGATGAATGAGAACAGCACTCAATCTAAAAGGGATAGGGAGCACGAAGAGCAAAGCTATGACCACAATGATAAGAGGCTTTGCCAAGAGCAGGCCCCTAGTTATCAATCCTTTTGGACTCCTTTCGTCCAATCATCCAACCCTTTGGAGACTCAAGAGTCGCAAGAAGCTGACGCTTCGAGCTTCGTAGATTCTAGTCACATTCGTTCTCCACATTCACCTGACATTCTGAACTCACTCAGGCAGAGCCCTGCAAGGGAATCAGACTACTATAACGAGCTTTGGTTGAATCCGCAAACTTTCAACAGCCAGCCGGGTTCCATTACCCCTAGTATCACAGAACAGTTTGGATTCCAGCCGACTCTCTCTTCTGAAACTCATTTAACTCTCTCTGAAAGACCAGGCGTCGATCAATCTTTTGGACTGAGACGAGCCGAGCTATCGCAGATCTGGCGTGATTTTGATGTTACCCAGGACGTACCATCTCAGTCCGAATTTGAATTTGAGCAAATATATGGGGAAGTTGAGATATCATCGTGCCCCGACACCGGCTTTAGCCTATCCCAACCTAATCGTCTAGCAACGCCATCAGAAACGGACCCCGGGAACCAACCCGGTGGACTCCGAATCGACACGTGCTTTGGTGTTGTGAGTAACATTGATCCATAGTGAATATCATAGGGAGCTGATTTTTTAGATCGTAACGCAGCCGACAATTTCTCAGAGTTGTGCTTTTGAAAGTCCAGCGCCAGTAGACTTACGGCCATCCGGCAATCTCTTCAAAATACATTATGAAAGCACAGGAAAATACGTGGGCCTTCTAGCAATGCCAGCCTTCCAAGCACTCTTGGCGCTCTATAAAGTCGAATTCAAAGCATTCGTCTTAGCGAATAAAAGCGACAAAATCCCCACGAAAGGAAAAAAAGGCAAGTCGAATTCACAAACAGCGTCTGAATATGCTTTACGAATTGTCGTTTTCGGGTGTTCGGAAGAGAAGACCTCTATCGGCAAATTCCTTTCGTCGTCCGACTTATACCTCCAGCATCCATTGCGTACTGAATGCGATGGCGGTATAGAATACTTCAACCCGCACTACCTTGTCCGTACTGAAGGAGGGATGCCTAAGATTGAAGATTTGTCACTCTTCGGTGATGCCGAGGATTCAATATCTTCTACCACAATAGACGACGTCACTAGGAGTAGGATATTGCGGATATTCGACTATGCCGATGGGCTGGAGACCAATTTAGATGTGAACCCAAGCTCCCGCTTGCAAGCTCATTTAATGAAGTAGGTGCCTTTCAACTCTGATTCAACAAGCCTGAAAGTTTACTAACCTTTGTAAGGCACCAACTGAAAGCACTTGGTTGGATGATAGAGAAGGAATCAAATCGCTTAGACAACCTCATATTTCCATCAATCTGGATCCCGGACCACTCTCGACCAGGATTGTAAGCCATAATCTACCAGGCTCCAGATTTTTACTAATTAAGAATCCTCAAGATACCGTCACACAGTGACCAGCATTGCTACGGAAGAACCAACTACGACAGGGGGAGGGATAATAGCAGATGTGAGGCCCTATAGGCGTGACCGAAACTAACATGTACTGAACCAATGCTTAGGAAATGGGTCTTGGCAAAACGCTCAGCATGCTGGCATTGATATGCTCGCGTCTAGATTCGGACGAAAACATCAATACCGAAGATTCGAGCCCGAGGACAACTTTAATTGTAACACCTAAATCAAGTATGGTCCTTTCCTGATGGACGAGAAGCAAGACTAGTGTTTTGACTGAGGAAATTAGCGCTATATGGATGGCAACAGCAAATAGAAAGGTATGGGATATTGATGGCATATTGTATGAAACTATACTCACTAATACTACAGGCACATCCAGCCCAGTCGTGTTACCTTGCTAGTCTACCATGGGTCCAGCAGACAACGCCTTTCGTCCCAAATCCATAACGTTGACATCGTCTTGACTACTTACGAAACACTGAGATCCGACTTCGCGTTAGAAGGGCCTCTTTACTCACAACGATGGCTGCGTCTTGTTCTAGATGAAGGTTAGTTTACACTTTGAGTGAGCGTTTTTCTCTAACTTGTAGCCCAGCGCACCATATTCGTAATCAAGGATCACAGATCTTCGCAGCGTGTTGTCGAATTCATGCATTATACAGGTGGTGTCTGACTGGCACACCCGTCCAAAACTCTCTATATGACTTCGGGGCGCTCCTCAGCTTCTTAAGAATATATCCATTTCAGGATAAAATACAGTTTGATTATTGGATAGTCAACCCCTTCCAGAAACTCGAACATAATGCTCTTGGAACGCTGAGGCGTTTAGTGGGTGCTACGTGCCTTCGTCGAACCAAGGCCAACTGCGATCTCGCCAAACCTCTCCCTCCAAAATCCGAGGAAGTAGAGGACGTTCGTCTTCTTCCTGGTGATCGGGCGATATATGATTTCTTGAAGCGAAAGATTCAACGTATTGTTAATCCTAATTTCCAGGAACATGACAAATACCCCACCAAACAACCGAAGGTCGTCGACATCCTGTCCATCATAACATCACTCCGGGTAGTTTGTGATCATGTGGAGCTCCTCCCTCAAAGTGCAATAGACGCATGGCAAAGAGAGGATACGAATATGTCCGACCAAGAGGCCAAACTACTCCTCACATCTTCTAGCAATGAATATATGGACAGCGATGAAGCAAAGCGAAGCCAAACCTCGCGAGCAATTATGGCGGAAGCTAGCCCAGAAAGTATATCGCAACCCCAAAGTTCCAGCGGAGAAACAGGCACTTACTGCACGCGCTCGGCGAAGATCAATGCTCTGTTGCAGAAACTCCATCAGCAACCAGCTAACTCCAAGAGGTCGGGATTCTCCTTAGGTCTATGTTCTTTGCATCAAACTTACTTGGTCTGTCTGTAGCGTCGTTTTCAGCTCCTGGACAAAAATGCTCAACAAAGTGGAACAAGCCCTAGTGACGAACTGTTTCAATTACCGGCGAATCGACGGACAATCAGGTTTAAAGTCTCGTGAAGAAGCTATCAAAGCATTCGGCGAAAACAGCCACTGCACAGTGATGCTAGCTAGCATCGGGAGCGCTGGCGAAGGGTGACTTGCCTCTTTCTGCTTACATATATACATATAAACCAAGACTAACCGACTTTAATCAGCGTGGATTTCACTGCAGCGCAATATGTACACATCTTGGAGCCTCACTGGAACCCCATGGCTGAAGCACAGGCTGTCGACAGGGTACATCGCATCGGCCAGAAGATGCCTGTGACTGTCACTAGATATATCGTGCCTCACTCCATTGAAACCGTGCGTGGTCTTCCGATCATTTTAAGCAACTGTTCGTTTTCGAATTATACTTGCTAACTGCTCGTAGTATGTTCGTTGGGTTCAAAACGACAAGCTCAGGCTCATTAACTTATCGCTGGACACGATACAAAACGCAGCCGACATCGAAGGCAAAAGAATGGAAGTAAGTAAACTTGCTCCTATATTTCTCACCATCAAATTCTGATCTAAGTTATTTTCAAGAGACTTAAGGATTTCCTACGATAGTGAAACTGTTGCAAAGCAACACCATTCTTGCAGTATCACTAGCAGCATTAATGCATCTTTGCATGACAGAGTTTTGGTAGAGGAGAGGATAGACAGCATTAGCTATATAGAAAGTAAAATAGACGAGGGATTAGCTAGTATGAATGTGCAGAAGCTATCGCGATGACTTGACACCCAATCCATGAACCCCTACAGCATTTGGGGCCACTTCCGCACCCAGGGCTCCTTGGTGTCGTGGTCGAGAACCATGGGCTACTAGCACCATGTCACAGCCAGTTTCGTGCAGGAAGGCCGGCAGGGCGTTGAAAGCTGATACCAGTGTTCTCAGACCATGTTGTCAATAAGTCTGATATCTAAGGTAGGATCTAGGGCTTAATTGATTAGTGGTGCTAGGTGGCTTACTAATAGGGGGACCGGCGTGAGCACCGAGAGTGGTCATGGCCTGGGTGATAATTATTGTTCGCGCGATAATTATCGTCCCGGTTACTAGTCGACAATGGGAAAAGCTTAATAGTACCGCAGAATCTGCTCTAAATTGGTTAGATATGTACAAAGTGAAGAAAGGGCGAGGGGCTTCACAACAACACTCATCAAGACCAGGCCCGCGTGGGTTTCTTCAGCGGGCTGGCTATGATGGCTTATATTTAGCTTTTTTATGTTGTTTAATTAAATAAGTGTTGTGTTTGTACCTGATTTACCACATATCAAAAGTGTGATATTGTTAAATGGAACACCTAGAACGTCGGTCAGAGTCATATTTCCTTCGGGAGTCCTTGCTGGCCATTTTTGGAAAATCATCCCACCATACCACGTGTCGGGCAGGCTGTCATAACTACCCTTAAAGACCTGATAGATGATCATAGGCCATGCAACAAATGAAACACCCCCCGCCAGTGGGACATTGATTATATGACCTAGAATATCTTGAAAATGAGCGTCATTTGTTCGCATACACGGCTCATACTGGCCTGCACGATCTTGAAGCTGCGCCAAGATGTAAGTACGGATAATCTCTCCATTTAGAGCCAAGAAGGATATGAAAAAGCCGACGATGAACAGGAACAGCGTCATGTGCACAATGGTGTAGAGAATGAAAATTAAGCTGAGTTCGAAGTTTTGTCGGTAAGTGGACTCTGTTGCGTCGCGAGGTAGCCTGACTGCACCTTGCCAGTACCTGGCGATATAGTTTGTCAGGAAAGGTTGCTTGCATGCATCAAAGATAGACTTGAACAGTAGCCAGCCGTTTGAGTAGGCTACGAACGCAGCGATTATCACCGTAAAAAATCGGGACAATCGCTCCACAGAGCCTTCACCGTGAAAAGACGAAATGACAAGGATCACATCAAGGATCCCGTTGAGAAAGTTTGGCAGATGCACAAAGCCAGCGAAGTGAATGAGCATTCTGTGGTCAATGGATGAGAGTCCCGTAGAGCATGCCCGGTCTAAAAATACAAGTGAAAAGGCTTGGCAATTCGACCGAAAAGTGGTGTACGGGGGGAACGAGGTGATGATCGAGCAGGCTACACATGTTTAATGAGCGCAATCCCAAGCTTGCAAACATCAATATAAGCTTACCGTTCTCGTCTCGTTTGCGCTCAGACAAGGATGTTTCTCCAATATATATACAATTATACATAGACTCGATGTCTGCAAATTCTGCCCTGGAAAGGTGCCGTTTGGTACATTTGCACAGCGTTCTTGTCTCCCAACCTTTCACAAGAGGTCATTAATGTCTGGTGATAGAGACAAGTGTACGGAGGACATACGGTCGTGTGCATCGGATTCGGACTCCGACAGAGCCAGCGTTATGCGGTGCCCATCTTCGTCTGAAAAGTTAAGCCCAGTGGTAGATTGATCATTTTGTTCCGGTCCCAAGTCACGGGGCACTCTCGTTTGAGTAGGGTACTCATTTGTGAGGTATCCAAGCTCAAAAGCATCCGACTGACTTTGCTCGTTCTCGCCTATATCTCATAAAGGGAGCCCAATGTTGTCGTGTGCATCGCACAACTTGAGTTCATAACAGAGAGGACCGACCTGTCACATAGTTAGCAATTTTCATGAGGAAGCTTGATTGGCTGCGTATATCATACCACAACTTTCTAATGAGACCATGAGACTTGGTCCGTTCCAATCCGGACTACCGTGTCAAATATGCACATGATACCGCTCATGTCGTTAATTCGGTCCAGCAAGCAGCGTGCACCGCAGGTCAAGCAATTACTTACCTGACCTGGCGTTAACTAGCCCAACTAAAACAAGGTAAGGGTTTTAAAATTAACTATAGGTCAAGTAAATATTTAGATTATTTAAAAGTTAATTTTAATTAATTAAAGTTAATTTTTTTTATTTTTTTAAATTATTTACAGAGTATTTTTAATAAAAAAAGTGAAAATTATTTACTAGTAAAAATTATTTAATTTATTAAACTTTTTTATATAAAGTTTTTTTTTTATTTTTAAACCGTACTTTATTTTATTTTATTTTATTTGTAATTTTAATAACTTTATTAACTTTTTAACGCTTTAACTCGAATTATTAACAATATTATATATATTATCGTTAGCAACAATTTATTAATATTTTTAAAATTAGCTAAGTTAAACTTTTTAACTAACACTAGTTTTAGCTTAGCATTAATTTTTTTGATTAGGCGCAATAACTGCGGAAGCTTTTCGGCTTTTAAAGCTGGTTAGCTTTTGTTTACGCGGTTAAATAGCTAGTTACCGGCTTTCGCAAGCTAACCCATGCATGCGTTTTGCGATTTTAGCTATAAATACGGGTTTTTTGCTTTCGGTAAATCATTTGCACCTTTTTATTAATACTACGGATTAAAAATAACTACGTTAAAAGCTTTTTAATGCTTTTAACACTGGCTAAAAAGCGATTTTAAATAGCTGGTGCTTCGCTAGTTAAATATTTAATTAGCGCGCTGGCCTAAGTGTTTAATTTCCTTTTGGTTACTTTATAATTAATATGGTATTTTTAATATTTATTAATAGATATGCCTAAGCGCCGTTTATAACAGGCTAAATTAAACGAAATACCGGCTATTTAGCTATTTTAAGTTAACTACAGTTAACTAAGCTAATTTAAACAACGAAAACAGCCAGTTTAATCAAACAAGCCGAAAATAGGTTTAGGTCAAGCAAAACAAAGTAAAAAGCATTACCTTACCTTGTTTTGCCTGTGGTAAACGCTGCCAGCAAGGAAAATACAGGCCTGATCGTAATTCTGAAGATGATTTCTCGCGTGAATTCTAACAGGATAGGACCCAGGCCGAAATTGATAAGAAAATACGCAAACATGGGAAGAAGTAAATAAGCAAGTGCCACCAGTGTTCCAAATAAATACAAAGGAAGGCCAAATGGAGCAATGGCGAAGTAGAATAGAAAAACATGAACTGTTTGTGGGGTCTCTGACCAGGCTGATTTGAAACCCCTTTTTACAACGTCGCTTGCTTTGTCGATGAAGGATTGAAACACCCCCCAACAGGATCTGATTGGTCGTACGGGTGATGTGACGATATATACACTCAGCGGATAGTTAAAGTCCAACGACTCTGATGCTATAGTGACTTGAAAGTCAAATGGCAATCTCGGGGGGACTCGCGGGTTGAAGTTAGAATGAAGGCGCGATCCAACCCTAGGAAACCTAGGAATCAAAGCATCGTCTTCGACGGGCCGTCTCCAGGTTTTTACCTGCAGCCGCTCGTTGACATAATAAGTGCCTGAAAAGGACCTTTGCTCATACCATCCCGGAGGTAGTGAGACTTCGTCTTGTAGGGCTGTATGTTGTTGGTTACTGGCAGACGCCGCGGTTTCTGCGTTCGATTCGAGATCATATTGAGAAAAATTAGTGTCTTTCAGCAGCCCATGATCGGAACATGGGCTCTGACGAACGTATTGCTCGGGGTTTAGCAACACATTTAGCTGGAGATCTGCCGGGAGAGCTTCAATCCATGTTGGATCAATATCGAAAGCATCTATTCGTCTCCGGCCCTGGCGCACTTCAAAGTTGGAGCCTACCAATGCCCGTTGTAAGCCATGGTTGTTCAGAAGGGCCTGTATATAGCTATAATATCCGAAGTGAGAATATATTTACCTTGGCCAGGGCTATCAGGGTCGATATCGGGGTATAACATCGTAGGGCGATTTGGAAACGAGGGTAACTTCAAGATATTGACCAAGAATCAATGATGGGAATGCGATTCTAACTGCTGCTGTACGACCGACAATACTGCTTCTTATAGCTGACTGAAATGCCTGTCTGTCTTGGCTCGCTTTCTACAGGGAATTTGGATAGTGATAAACTGAAGCAGAGCCGAAGGCTGCAAAGGGACGAAACCTGAACCATCAGCTATGCACATATGCGATGTGGCCAGAAGTTTCCCTGTAGCAGCTGCTTCATTAAGTGCACATTCACGTCGCTGCCGCATTGATTGGCGAGGTTACAGTGATCAGTTCAGCTAAGATGATGTGACAACAAAAACGCCTCATACTGCGCAGCCTGCTTCAGCTCCCTTAGTCTGCCCCGTGACTGCTCTATCTTTGGCCAATTGAGTGGTCTTTCTTCGGAGGGTCCTCAGCTGCGTCGCGAACGATGATGTCTTGCTTACTGTATAGCTCAGCTATCGGTAGACAAATTGATCTCCTCTGGTGGCCAGAACAGAAAACCTCTAGATAGAATCGCTCTCAAATTCATCAGGTATTCTGCATGTAGCGCGGGAAGTGCGCTAAGCATAATCGTCAACGCGACCAGGAAGAACATGTGCCTGGATTCTGTCATCTTTCTCTAATGTATACTCCATTCCATTCTGCCTACCCTGGGTGGTGAAAAGAGAGACCTGCAACGGTTAGAACGGCGACGCCGCTAATTCTGTCAATAAACAAAACTAATTTGAGGGGGAGCTTTCTTATTCATCTCTAGAACAACCGTTATCATGATGTGTCGTCAATGTATTAGATTTATCAATACCACCTAACCACAGCCAAATCATGAGCCATCGTCGATTAAATAGATAACCGCTCATGTTCTCTTCCCATCCCCATGACCAGGAAATCGATTTGTGAAGAGAGCCGGGAGGTAACAGTCCATTCCGAGTGCGATCACCAGATGCTCACTGCAAGTTCACAAACAGCCCTCCATCAACGAGCAGCTGAGCGCCAGTAACATACCCGCTAAGCTCCTCACAAGCAAGGAAAACAGCAGGGCCGGCAAGGTCTGACGGAACGCCCGTGCGCCCAAGCGGGATGCGTCCCTCCATATAATTCCTCTTAGCATCATCATTTAAATCCTCCTCGTTAAGCTGTGTTTTGATCGTGCCAGGTAGTAACGCATTACACCGGATCCCATGCTTTCCAAGGGCAACAGCACAGCTCTGCATAAGACTCAGCACGCCGGCCTTGGTAGGCGTGTAATGCGTCTGAAGGCCTCCCCCCACGAGGGCCGAGATGCTGCTTATCCCCACGATGGAACCTCCGGCAGGTTTCTGGGCTGCCATGTGTCGTGCCGCGGCCTGCACGACGTAGAACGCACCGTCGAGATTCGTGCGTACTGTCCGCGTGAATAGATCCGGTTCGAGACTTAGAAATTCGGCGAATTGGCACACGCCAGCGTTGCTGACGCAGATGTCGAGACGGCCTCCATATAGCTCTGCCGCGCGTGCCACGAGGGCCGCGCCTGTGGACGGGTCAGTTACGTCGCCAGGTAGATGTGAAAGGGCGCCGGGACGGATCGATTCAGCTTCCGAGAGTAGGGAGGTGAGGTGCGGACGGTCGCGGTCTAGGTCTAGGTGGTTGACTACTACGTTGGCGCCTTGTCTGATGTATTCCAGGGCTATGGCGCGCCCGATGCCTGTTGTGCCGCCGGTTATGATGGCTGTTTTACCTGCGAGGAGGTTGGTTGGTGGCATGGTTAGGTGTTGTATCAGCCAGCAACGAGGAGAGGCGGAGGGAGGGTTGCTGGTAATTAAGTTGATAGATTGATCGATGAATGTGGTGCTGTTTCACGTTGGACAGATGAGTAAGATGGACCCCTCCTCGCGACGTCGCGGGGATGATGACGATCGTGATACCCCTGATTGCGGATAGATCAAAGAAGGAGGGCGGATAAGTTTTTTCTTGGGTCACTCTCAGTAGGCCCTACCTAGGTATTTACCAAATCACAGCGATGTCCTAATTATCCCGATGAAAGTGAAGACACGATATGATATGAATAATAGTTGGTTGTATAGCGGTAATACTAATTAGTTGCTTCAGACTTGAGAAAAACCGTAGACACTCGATAGACAATTGGCCCCCGAAATAAAGATCCTACAATGCAAGTTCAAACTGTGCAATCCTCCCAACTAACTGCCGGCCTCCCAACCGCGTACAACTGCTGGCGAGGACGCAAAAGCAGGTAGGTGGATGTATCACCGCGACCACACGTCACTCGAGCTACTAGCAAGCTAACCCAACGCTACCAACTTTCTCGTCACCCCGCGTCTTGTGCTCGGTATAGATTCTACCGAGCTGCCAGAGGAAGCGTTCTTTGTGTGGGAATAGCGTGTCTCCATTTCCCCACATGTTCGCGTTTCTTACCTTGCTGGTTGGTAAAGGAAATACTGGTAACTCGGCTAGTCTGTTGGGAGTAAGGTTCGTCGTGCTGTGACTGCCGAGAACAGCCGACCAACGAATGCGATCGCCCGAAATTCGCTGTCGAGTAAGACCTGTACGATTCAACAGCATGTGCCTAGACCGTTACCCAATCGCACATAGGACGCACACCCGGGGCCACGTCCGGCACTAGTTGTGCACGGTTTACGGAGATATGGAACGTCTCCGGCTCTTGCTTTGGTGGGGGAATGACATATACCAATTCCGGTAACAAAGGCAAAGGGGGGCCTCTTTGGAGGAGGCATGGCCGAGCATGGGCAAGGAGTATGAATCGGCAGATCTGATGCCGACCAAGTGGCCACAAGATCGCTTTTGAGTTCCAATAGTAGACATTATCACCGATCGTTGCCTTGCGGTAGGTATCACTGCTTATCCTTGTCACAGGGAAACAAACTTGTGGCCGGAGACACGTCGAGCTAAATATACCGCTTTCCCTCACGGTTCTTCTTTTTCTTCGACTTATACTTGTATCATTGTTCCTTCTTCCCACTGTTCTTCGACCCTCGGACTTAAGCTTCGGTGTCTGAAACAATAAGAGAAAATAAGAGACAAAAGAGAAACAGAAGGAACAAGTGTGGCTTTCGTGTATAGACGCTGTATCTGATCGACTGCGGTGTGCGCTTCATTATTTGAGACATTTCCCTGTTGGCTCTTCCCTTGAGCCCTCGAACAAGCAGCCATGGCTTCGGTCAGGCAATTCCCTACTATCAAAGCCGTTCGGTCCTTCATCATAGGCGGCGTTGGATCAGGTACGCATTATGCGAACATGCTTCATGAAAACTATATAATCTGTATAGATTCATGCTAACGGACACAGGTGGTGATTATCACAATGTCAAGGGCGGCCACTGGTAGGTCAAGGCAAAGGTAGTTCAGGGTCAGCTTTGAATTTGGACTTACACTGCATAGGCTGGTCGACACGGATATTTCAACGCCTGCTTCTATCTGGGAACAGTACAAGAAGTCGAGGACAAGTTGGGGTATCAACGTTCTGGGGTCTTTCTTGGTGGAAATAGAAGCGTCTGATGGTACCGTGGGATTCGCGACGGGCTTTGGTGGTGAGTCTTTACTTTTTCTGTTCTCGCTCGCCCGCAACCCCCCTTTCCCCGAATCCCGTCGAACAGTGTCCGTCGCAAGTGGACGGAAATGACTAAAATCCCACCTTATAGGCCCCCCGGCCTGCTGGCTCGTCCACAAGCATTTCGAGCGATTCCTGATAGGCGCGGATCCGCGGAACACGAACCTCTTATTCGAGCAGATGTACCGCGCCTCCATGTTCTACGGCCGCAAAGGTCTTGCCACTGCCATCATCTCCGTCATCGATTTGGCCATCTGGGATCTCCTCGGAAAGCTGCGAAACGAACCCGTATACAAGCTCATTGGCGGTGCCGCACGGGATCGGCTGGACTTCTACTGCACGGGCCCGGAGCCCGCGGCGGCCAAGGCCATGGGGTTCTGGGGTGCCAAGGTGCCCCTGCCGTACTGCCCGGCGGACGGACACGCCGGCATGCGAAAGAACATCGAGTTCCTGCGCAAGCACCGCGAGAGCGTCGGGCCCGACTTCCCACTCATGGTGGACTGCTACATGTCCCTGAACGTGTCGTACACAATCGAGCTGGCCAAGAAGTGCTTGGACCTGGACATCAACTGGTGGGAGGAGTGTCTTAGTCCGGACGACACGGACGGCTTCGAGCAGATCAAGCGCGCACACCCGCAGCTTAAGTTTACGACGGGGGAGCACGAGTACTCGCGGTACGGGTTCCGGAAGCTGGTCGAGGGCCGCAACCTCGACATCATTCAGCCCGACGTCATGTGGCTCGGCGGCATGACGGAGCTGCTGAAGGTGTCGGCCCTGGCGGCCGCCTACGATATCCCCGTCGTCCCGCACGCCAGCGGCTCGTATAGCTACCACTTCGTCATCTCCCAGCCCAACACCCCATTCCAGGAGTACCTAGCCAACTCGCCCGATGGGAAGAGCGTGCTACCGGTGTTTGGCGATTTGTTTTTGGACGAGCCCATCCCCGTCAAGGGCTACTTGACCACGGCCGACCTAGACAAGCCCGGCTTCGGCCTCACAATTAACCCTGCCGCCAGGGCAAAGCTCATCTCTTCCGACTACTTGCTTAACCCGGCGCCGGCAGCCGGACCCAAAGCCCCTGAAGTAACGACTGGTCATGAAGGCGAGGAGTCGAAACCGAGCGAGGGAGGTAGCATTGTCGACAGCATTACGAACGGCGTGAAGACGTTGTCGGCAGCATAGGTTCAGGGTTCCTGTTCGAAAAACTCTTCGTGCATAACGTAAATGTTTATGTTTCACCGTGTTTAACTTTAATGGGTGTCGCACAAGACATCTCCGCGGCATATATTATTGTTACTAAGATGGAGTTCCTGTAATATGATTGCAGCCCTTGTCAGGGCTGACAGATGCAACAAGGATAAGGGCATGTTCAAGGAATAGCAAGGGACAGGTAGCGAATTGGTCGAACAAAGGATATTTGGTAAAGACGCCGATTCAAAGACAGTTTTAAGACACGATCATGACCATGACGATAAATTAGGAAAATGTACGGGAAATGATAATTAGCCTTGAAAACCAAGCACTTACTCTGGTCTGAAGGGATATTCAATCTTCTGTTTTTGTTTCAGGCGGATCCAGCCGCTCCGAGAGTTATCGTGAACGAATAGGCTATAATACCCAAGAATCTAAAGATCGTGGTCCCACCGTCTATGCCCATGTACTTATCGCCAGTTCTGTATCTTGCACGATGTTTAAAAACCAATCAGTTGATTTGTTACTATTCCTATCCTTACAGTATTTCTATCGATTCATTTGTCTATCTATCACTTATGCATCTTCATGTTTATTATACACCTAGCTAGCTACCTACCTAGGTACTCATTCAGGGCGTGTCTGAGGTAGACCAAGCACAGTAGTCTTGGTCGTTGTTCATTTAGTATTATTGCCATACCACATAAGCTACACACGCCCGTTGCAATCTGTCATACCAAAAATTCCTTCAGGATACAGTTTATTCCCTTCCTCCCTCTCGTCTTACCGTTGGCATTAGCGAAGGAACCAAGTGATTACTGATCCCTGTCTCTCCCGACCGATTGATTCTCCCAACCCCATTTCTTGCTCATCCTCGCTCGCCTCGGTCGGCCCTATCAACAGGGAATTTGCCCCGGTTTTTACCCCAACCGAGCAGGGTTCTACTCCGGTCCAGAGGCAAAAATCGTTAGTTCATCTTCCCCGCATCAGCCATGGTTCAGAGATGAGATGAGGTGGTAAGAAATATGGAATGTTCCATATAGTGTACTTACTGTATAGATACCTACTTAGAGAGAGTTCAGCGCCATCGGAATCATCGCAAGTATAAATCCGATGTACGGCTTTATGGGCGACAGAAAGACATAGTAGTGTTTTGACATATCTATTCTCCCGTCCTCTAAGTACCATGCGTACCCGTAGAGGTTATCATGATGGTGTATCTAGCTCGTCACGCGTAAACAGTTTGACTGCTGGTGCTGCAGCCAAGTCTCATCACCCAGGTATAATACACAGTATACACAGTATATATCACTAGTGTCGTAAGTAAGATGCGCGCGATTCATACATAATATGCGCGCCCACATCCAAGCATCTCTCGTTCACCTTCCTCGAGCCAATAGCAGAAGCAGGACTCTCTCTACCATAGGTCGAAAGAAAGCCCGCCCCCAAATTGCAACTGTCCCCGCCAAAGAAGAGACCCAGGCCGATGACCCGCCAGACCCCAGACTTCTCTGCCAGAGACTGGCGTCGGAAACTCGATGGAGCACCAAACCCCAGAAAAACGATGGGATTTCCCTCTCCCTGCCCTCAATCTGGGCGCCCATGTTGCATAGTGTAGTTCGGTCTCCCCCTTCTACTTAACATTAGCCCGAGCTTTTTAGTTTGCCTCGCTCGTCATGTAGCCGAGCACTCGATTCGCCAGACAGACGCTTGCTTACGCTCAGAGAACGCCGAAACATCCCGACACTTAGCTGAGGAGAGTGTGTGTTGTGTGTACAGTAGTTCACACGGCCTATCATGCACACCGTCCAGGTCTCGCAGGACGGCGGCTTGCAGTTCCAACAACATCGGCATCAACATCAACATCACCACCAGCGTCTAGAAGAAGCCCCTCATGGTCTCCGAGCTCCTGGAACTGGGGCCCTGGGTAGTTCTAGTATTGTTGAACATGATAGCGACGAAGGGAACGCGCTTGTGAGTGCCGACGACAATGATGTTGACGAAGATCATGAAAGTCCCGGTCTCATACGCAATGGAAAACGGAAGAGACCAATCTCTGTCTCGTAAGTCTTAAACTTTCACTTGCTCTCGTTTGATTACTTATCATTTATTCGTTATGAAAAAGTGTTCACACTTATGTCTCGCTTTCTTCGTTCATCGTTGTCCGTTCACTTCTCAAGACTCCTTCACGTTATCACAATCTACCGGTACTTGACTTCGCCGAAAGTTCAGCAAAGTCACATGACAAGTCGCTCGATTTACTCTCATAGTGTAATGGATCATCTGGTTGAGACATGCTGCTTTTTCACCAAATATAAATTCGAATTGACCTTTGATGGTGGTAACCTTCACTAACACTACAACACCTTGAAGCTGCGAGACGTGTAAGCAGAGAAAGGTTAGTATCGCACTAAATAGCTGCTGCAAGAGCCTTCCCTAAGGGGGCCCAAGCTGATATTCTCCAAGTATTTGATTCATCTTCCTCGACACTGGCTAACCCGATTTAGGTAAAATGCGACCGAGGACAACCTTCGTGCGGCTGGTGTCGCCGTAATTCAGTGGACTGTGAATATCGTGAACGCAAGAAGCCCGGTCTAAGAGCTGGTTATGGCAGGGAGCTGGAGCAGAGACTGGATAGGCTCGAGGAGATCTTACGATCTCACTCGGAAATCCTGAACACTACATTCATAGGGGCTTCTCCCACTCACCATGGCTTGCCACCGTCGAGTGTACGTAACAGCAACCCCAGCATACCGAGTGATCACGGCACGCCGCGGGAACCTGGTTCCCTCTTCCGCCCGGTTGAGCCTCTGAGAACTCCCCAGGCCGAGACGGCTTTGTTTATCCAGAAGCCCATCTCCTTCTCCTCTGCAGCCCAGGGCTCTGAATTCGGGCTTCCGCCGTCCAGTTCATCCCTGCACTCGGTGAATGATGGCTTTCCTACCCAGATACAGCCGGCAGTCATCTCTCCTACTGGTCCTTTACCCACCACATTACAGCCGACTGCCAATACCCAAGATTATTATGGCCAGCCGCATCAGCAACCATTACAATCTCCAGGTTTGGGAGTAACTCAGAGCCAAACACAGGTTTCCCCCGAGCAGGAACTCCCACCGTATGATCTATTGTACGCGCTGGCCGATTTATATTTCAAACACATCAACACCTGGTGTCCTATTCTCCACCGGAAGACTACATTAGATTCCCTGTTTGGGCCGTCAACGCTCGATGAGGCGGATAGGGTATTGCTACATGCTATCGTTGCCACGACCCTACGCTTCTCCACAGACGCAAGACTCACGGAAGAACGAAGACGTCACTACCACGATGTCTCGAAACAAAGGGTCCTCCTCTATGGCCTGGATAACTCATCAGTTAAATCACTGCAGGCTCTAGTAATACTAGCTCTCGACCTCTGCGGCAGTAGTAATGGGCCACCAGGGTGGAACATCATGGCCCTGATTACTCGATCGGTTGTCCAGCTCGGCCTCGCAGTAGAAAGCAACTCGCTCTCCGTCTCACCTAATTACGCATCGATTTATACCCTGCGCGCCATGGTTCTCCCAGAACCAAAAGATTTCATCGAGGAAGAGTCAAGACGCAGATTATTCTGGATGATATACCTGCTGGACAGATACGCGACGATCGCCACAGCCTTCGACTTCGGCCTCGCCGACAAGGATATCGACCGGACACTACCCTGCCGCGACGACCTCTGGATCAAGAACCAAAAGATCGACACCCGGTGGTTCAACACGCAAGACCAGTCCCTCGACCAGCCAGACCACGAGATGAACCGGCCCGAGAATCTAGGGGCGTTCTCGTATTACATCGAGATCCTCGGCATCCTCTCCAAGATCCACCAGTTCCTCCGACGGCCCGTGGACATCGGCGCGCTGAACGACGTCGAGCAGTGGCAGTTGCAGTACAAGGAGCTCGACAACATGCTGTCGTCATGGAAGTTCGGGCTACCGGGCGAATACGGCAACATGGCCAAGCTGTTCCAGCCCGGGTGCGGCAAGACGCTGAACGCGGGCTGGGTCATGCTGCACGCGACGTACCACACGGCCGTGATCCGACTGCACTCCTCAGCCGCCTACCCAACGACTCGCTCTCCGATCTTCACGCCTTCGTACAGCGCAAGTCAGCGGTGTCACGGCGCGGTCGAGAACATCGCAGCGTTGGGCGAGTTCGTGGTACAGAACGGCATGCTGACAAAACTAGGCCCGCCCTTCGCATTTACGTTATGGGTCGCAGCACGTCTGCTTCTCGTGCACGGGTCTACTGTGGAGCATAAGCTGGCACCGCAGATCGCTTTCCTGGTTGACACACTGCGGGAGATGGGACGTCACTGGCCCGTAGCAGCACGATACTGCAAGCTTCTACAACGCGTGCTGGACGAGCACAGCGACAGCGAGCGCGCAGTCGGACAAACCGGGGAGCGCATCACGCCGTCGTCAGTGCGGATACTGGCAGACATGCGACGGACAGCGTTCGATCTGGATTTCCTCATCTCGCGGCAACCACGACATCTAATAGCATCTGGCGGTGGCGGTGTAGCAAGCCGCATGCCGAGCGTGACGCCGGCGCGGACACCGGCGCCCAACGAGCTGGAGTATCTGGACGTCTTCGACTTTTTTAATGTGCCGCGTCTGCCGATGAGCCACGAGGCATCTGCCGGCCCGTCGGGGAGCGAGGTCAATGTTGACAACGCCGCGAGTAATCATAACGCTGAGGGAGGCAGCGCGAATGGAGGAGGGGCCCCGAATGAATTCAATATCACGAATTTCATGATGGATGCGAATAGCGATTGGTTGTTTAAGGCGACTCCTTGAAAATCGGAGTACATACTTTTAAGGGGTCGGAGTTTATACGGATATATATATTATACCAGTTCATCTATAATGCTACGTAATTTCCGTAAATTCCATTCTTATTTTAAAATAATCTCTATTCATGGAAGGTGGCTATCAGGATAACGTGGGTATATTAATCCGTTGAGGGATCTGACCGAATAAAATTATTCGGAGCCGCACATAAATGTTATCTACCCATGTGTAGTGAGACAGACGAGGACCGATGCAGATAAATGTCTCGAATGGGGATACATATACTATATCTCAACCTGACTTTCTCGAAATTGTACTCCAGGTTATATATGTGTGGAGTGGTTGGTTTTCTCCGCATTGTACACATCGTAGGTAGAGCGCGGTCCTTCAATGAACAAAACCGGCTTAAACTCGCTATTCTGACACTAATTGATTTAGAAAGATAAGAGATAGTAAGAGCTCATGGGATCTATGAAGTAAATTAAATACATAAGTATACCCATCTCATATACAGAGAGCAGTGGACGGGGTGAGTTGAGGCGAAAATATCTCCACAAAAGAGAGTCATGACGTAGAAAGCCTTGACTCGTCGTTCACCTACCAACCCATCTAACTGGACACACCGATACTTACCCAAGTAGTGCGCGTCATATACGATGTAATCGTAATGTCGATGTTACGTGGTATGGAGGGTTCATTTATCAGTTTCCCTGTCATATACGATGTGATGGTAATGTTGATATTACGTGGTATCGACATTTCATGTATAAGTTTCCCTGTCATATACGATGTGATTGTAATGTAGATGTTACGTGATATCGAGATTCCCTTTATATGTTTCCCTATGGGGCCTCGATAAATAGGTTCATATGATGCGGTCTACTTAAGTACAATTAATGAAAAGGGATTCAAAACAACATCCATCTTTTTCTATGAATCAGTAATAGCAAACAAAACCTACCTACTGTACCAACATCTGATCCATAAAGGTTCCCCGCCACAGCCACGATGTCGATGTCGCAAGCAGCAAGCGTGGCCGAAAAGGTTCTCGGTCACGATGATAGCGCAGTGACAGCACAGGATGTGGCGAACTACGGCTTGAAGGGCAATGGTTCTCAGACGATGAAGGCGCTTTGCTGGATGGGAAAGAATAGCGTGGAAGTGCGTGATGTGGCTCGGCCTAAGATTCTGGAATCGACGGATGTTATACTCAAGGTTACGGGGAGCACGGTGTGCGGAAGTGACTTACATCTATTGCATGGTGAGAATGGGTCCTCATGCTCGCCGAACATACATTTACAGCGACATAGCCTCTACGCTTCAACCTCATGGCTTCGCATGCTGACACCCGACCGTAGGCACCATAGTCCAGCTCAACAAGGGCGATATCCTGGGCCACGAGTTCTGCGGTATCGTGGACGCGGTAGGGTCCGCGGTGAAGAAGGTGCAGAAGGGCAAGCGATACGTCGCGTCCTTCCAGATCGCATGCGGGAATTGCTTCTATTGCAAGCAGAAGCTAACTTCGCAATGCGAAAAGACGAATGCGAATTCAACGCAGCGAGCTAGTATGTAACATTTTGAAGAAATGCCCCCTTTTCATCAACGCTAATCTACAATGCAATATGAGATTGGAAGCGCTTCTTCTAAAGGATGTTTGATGCTTTATGTTCTACCAAGATCTCACTTTTGTCTCTAGATATTATTTCTGAGATTGGGATGAGTTGGCTAATGGTGGTCTCATAGTGTACGGCGGCCGGACGTCAGGCATGTTCGGATACAGCCACTTCACAGGCGGATTTGCCGGTGGCCAAGCCGAATACGTGCGCGTGCCACTGGGAGACGTGAACCTGCTAGAGATACCTTCAGACGTTCCCGACGAGAAAGGGCTGTATCTAAGCGACGTGCTAGGCACGAGCTACAACGCCGTGCACGACACGGCCGTATACCAGGGTGACAAGGTAGCCATCTTCGGGGCAGGCCCCGTTGGCCAGATGGCCGGAGTCTTCGCCGTCGACGCGGGCGCGACCAAGGTCATTTTCGTCGATACCGAGCCCAGGCTGTCCTTCATCAAGGAGCGGTTCCCGGGGAAGCACGCGGAGAAGCTGGTGCTTGTAGATTACAAGAAGCTGTCGTTTGGGGTCACGAATAAGGAGACTGTCGTCTCGAAACTTAAGGAGCTTTGTGGAGGGCGTGGACCTGATGTTGCGATTGAGGTGAGTTATGACTGTTACATTCAGTCGTCCGATGAGGCTGTTTGATGTGCATATGTCCGCTGACGTGGTGTCGTCCGAAGTGTGTCGCTGGAGAGTACGCCAAGGGCTGGTTGCATTGGCTCGAGATGGCGGTGGGCGCCGAGACCGACACGAGCGAGATCATCAATGAGATGATCGAGGGTGTACGGAACTTCGGACGATGCGGAGTGACAGGTGTATATGTCGGCTACGTAAGCTACCCCCTTCCCCAACACAGCTCGTAGCACGAGTGCATAACACTTATATCCAATTGACGCAAACTAATCATGTGCTCCCAGATGAACCACTTCAACATCGGATCTCTGATGGAGAGAGGCGTCCGTCTTATCGGAAACGGTCAGGCTCCGGTTCAAAAGTACTGGGAGACGCTTCTCCAGCAGATCCAAAACGGCGAGCTCGATCCGCTGCAGATGGTTTCGCACCGAGTGCGGCTTGAGGACATCGACAAGGTCTACTACAAGTTTGAGAAGAAGGAGGATGGTATGCAAAAGGTGTTTGTCGAGACCAAGTTCTCCTTGCCGGCATGTGAAGGCAGTCCCCCATTGACCAGGTATTAAATTGATGCATTCATGATCCTACGTCGGGAATTGGGGGACTTCCCTTTCGAATTGATGGTGCTGTTGTACTATTACTTGTTGTACTATACAATGTATCTGCCATAGTAGGCGTTGTCATGGTATCTCTCCGTTCCTTCGACGTGGATTGTTTCCGCCGATTTAAACATTGGTCCCATACAGCTACGGAGTCATTTGAGAGTTGGAGATACGTTGGCGTGACGGGCACTTATAATCCGTAAAGCTGTATGGCAGCATTTCGGGGGACTGCTACCTATGTCGTCTCCCCAAAGATGACGACGCAGTGGGCAGAATCTACGCAAATAGTTGGCGTCATCGACGAGGCGGAGGTCGGTTTCGATATCCGAATTGCTGCAGTGATACTTGGTAATCGGATGCTTGTGCTGGGGTCCAATCGGGGGGTGGCGCGGAGCGGCGCTCTTTATCCCTTTCGGGACCGTGAACAATGCGCCTACGCTTATCGAAAACCGTGGTCAATATCATCAATGCTGGCATACGTTCATGGCACCATTTATCGTGTCAAAGACCATCCTGGAGGATGCTGGGTAACAGGCTGGGCACATAGGATGCAATGGGTTATCCTCTCGTCGTCCAAAATACTGAGGATATCATGAGCCTACGCTAGATAGAGACGGCACAGCAGCGGAATAAACGGGGCGTGTAAAAAGGGGGAGCCCTGAGATGGTTACACGATGATGTGAACACGACCTGCCGTTAGGGCTTATTAATGACTGCTTGAGTAGGAGAGCGATGGAGCATCTCGCGCCGTAATATTGTAAACAGTACGTTATATAACTGGCGGTGAGGTAGGAGGTTCACCCGACAGGTTCAATACAGAGGATGAGAGATGGAGGTGGTAGTATATTTAAGGCAGCCAACGAGGTTAAAGCTATCCTGTAATGTAGTATTCACACTACGTAAACATAGTAGCAGTAGGATCACCTAGTCACATATCGCTCGGTGTGTAGCATATAAATAGTTACAGCGCATACTTACCTACTTAAGGTACGATGGTGGGCTACACCGGGTAGGTATATCATTGAATCGAAACGCAATTGATGCCACTGACACATACATACCTTAGGTACCTACTTAAGTATATACAGGAGTTATAGAGCGACGGAAACGCAAACAGAGACGCAGAGAAGAGGGTGCCTGAGGAATTAAACCCGCAGCCTCGGGCAAAGGTCCCCAGTGTATAATGTACACATATAACCTGGAGAGAGGGGCCGAAGGAATCCGAATTTTGAGATTGCGTGGGGTCCAAAGGTCTCGTGGCTCGCCATCTGAAACCATCATGACTTTCCCGATCGGGAAACCGGCCCGCTCTCTTACTGTTGGCACGATTACCAGCTAGCAATGGCCCTGCTCGGTATAAATTATAAATTACGTCGTATACAGTATACCACATATATACAATACTCTACACTGCTGTGGTGTGCAGTTGGCAGTTCCCCGGATCGAGTTGCCTTACAATATGGATGCTTAATTAAAATCTGTCATGGAAATTACCGAGGGAATCTTGACCTCGTAGGCGAATCGCGGAATATTTCCTCTATGTACTGCAGCTGTCAGTTACACTGTCTTATTAGTACACGCACTAATGTTGTCTGCTTGATGCGGTGTACTGCGAGACTTGGAAAATGGAGGTGAGAATATTATCACTTACACTAACACTGAGACAGACTCAGTATGATACAACTTCTTCCGCTGCACGCTGGGACTGAAGCTAAGGTAAACATATAGGTACTGCATCGATGACGATCACTTGCTATATTGGCGATAATAGGTTACGGTTCAAGTCAATTCAAGGCGATATTTGGATTGTGACTGGTACAACATGCGCGCGGGATTCTTAACAGACCAACATGGTAATTCACCAATGATGCACCGGTCCCCAGGATGGGGAAGTTTATGCGAGTGAGAACTTCAGTGGTTAGTACGAGTAGCATTGATGTTTCTCAATAACACATCTTAGACTGCACCACACGGACAGCGAATAAGACATGTTGATGAAAAATTCTAGTGTACGGTACTACCCTTTCCCTCCTTTTCTTTTTCTTCTGCGCGAAGCCAAGCGACTGAGCATTTCGATCGATGCCCGCCACGAGCTGAAGTCCCAACGGTTTCCGATCCTTAGTGTGCCCGTCCGCGCCGTACTGTGCCTATCTATTAATGTTAGTGTATTTTCAGGGTTTATGCTACACTAAACAGACCCTGAAGTTTTCATATTCCGTTCTCATAACAGTGACACTACTAATGTTGGTTCTGTGCACTAAATACTAAATACCGTATATCTGCTCACTACCACATATTTTATATTCTGGCAGCAGCGCAGAACGGAAGGGTTTTGGTTCCGTGGTACACTTACCGATAGGTATCTGTCTTTCGTGCATGAAGGTTCTGGTCTTATCAGTCCGATTGGCCGGTGCACACGAGAACCGCCGCCACTGGCTGATCTACCCGCACAAGTGGCGGCGCATGCGTATTGTCCCCAGTTAGGGAGTTGGGAGACAACATAGAAAATACCATACTACAAGCGGTATACGCGGGCGATACGACACAAGATCACCATAAGTCAAGACGAAACAGAACACACAACAATACCCTATGTTGAGCAAGTCACATTGGCATGGCAACATAGAGATGGAAGTTTGCTCATCCTCTTTAATGAAACCAGTTCATTGTTTTAATATTGCTTTGACCCGATGAGAGGGGTGACGGGAATTTTCTCATCAAGCGAGGTACACTGGCGAACTGGCCCGGCTGGTGGCATATGCACTAATACAGTGTCTCGCTTGTTGGCGCCAAACCCTGGGATCTGGGAGGACGAGCCAACCGAAAACCAAACGTCGCCAGAGTTCGTGTTTCACATGTATGAAATAAGGCTAGACTGGACGAGAAGACCCTAGCTGATGTAGGCAGCTTTTCATGGTACGGTACCTAGCCCCCCTCGCCCCCTTCGAGTTCCTCATCCAATCCCCTGTCGCAATGACGAATGACGAAGTTTGGGGTTCTGGGTTTTACCAAATGCCAAGTATGCAGCAAACTAGGCTTAGCGCACTTGCCGCTTTTTCTCAGGCTCGGCTCAGCCAGCTATCAGTCAGGTGACTGTGAAACGGCCATTGTGCATTTACACATTGCTTTATGCAAAGAGAAATGAACCTTGAAATGGTTCCAGTCCTTAAAACCGTTACAGCCTGTTTTAACGAACAAAACCTATTAATAACCTATAGGCAGGGCTTTTAGCAATTTATTTATTTATATCCCGCTTGTAACAAGCCTTACGGTCGTAAGCACAAAAACTAAACTATATAAAAAAAGTCGCAATAGTTTATATTTTTAAAAATAAAAATTAAGTTTATATTAAATAATATTTATATTATTAAATTATTAAAAAAATTATATATTTAAAATAATTAATTAAATAAAAAATTATTAATTATATAAAAAATTTTATTTTTTTATAATAATTTATAATAATTTTTAATTTTTTTAATATTGCAATAAAAATAATTTAAATAATGCGTAATTACGTTTAAATTTGTTGTTTTATTATATATATATATATATATTGCGTGCGTTTTTTTATTTATATAAATTTTTTAATTATTTATTTTAATTTATTTTATTATAATTAATTTTTATATTATTAATTATAGTTTAATATTATATTATTAAATATAAAATTTAAAGTTATTATTTTATTATAATAAACTATTAAATTTTTTTAATTAATTATTAATATATAAAAATATTATAAAGCTAATATTAATAAAATTAATAAAACTTTAATAAATAAATTTAATATTTATTTAAAACTAGCGCTTAAAAAATTATTTAGCAAAAATATTATTTTAATAGCTTTATATTATAAAAATTTACTTTGAGTATAATTAATTTAAATGCGCGCAAAATAAACTTTATTGAAATTAACGCTTTAAAAGTTTTATTTTATAAAAATTTATTTTGCGCATATTTAAATAAAATATATATAAAATAAGCTTTATTAAAACTAACGCTTTGCTTTGTATGCTTTATAAAACTATATATTATATAACTATATTTATACCCGTGGCTTTTTTTTTTAGTTAGCTTTATACTTTTTATTAAATTTCTTTAATTTTTTTTTAGTTTTTTAACAAGCTATTTACTATTAGTTCGTAATATTATTTTTTTACTTTTTAAATTTATTGTTTGCAATAAATATCGGTATATTTTTTAATAAATTTTATAAATGCTTGTTTTTTTTTTGCTTATAGTTTATTATTAATATAATAAGTTAAATTTTAAAACTAATTTATTTTATTTTTACAAAGCGTTATTAAGCCACTTTTTTTGCAATTAAAATTTTTAGTTATAAAATTATGCTTTGCTTTCGGTGTTTTAACAAAAGCTTTTTTTATAAAATGTTAAATAGTATTAATTGTTGTAAAAATTGCAATAACGCTATTTTTTTTTTTTTGCGATAAAAATTATATTTTTATAAACTTATTATATAATATTATTTTTAAATATTAGCGTTTATAAACGCATAAATAAAAATTTTTTAATAAGCTTTAAAAAATAAATTGCTAAGCTTAAAAACTTTTAGTTTGTTTTATTTGTTTTAACCGTTAAATTAAGTTTTTTCGTAAAAAAAATGTTAAAATAGCTTAGCGTAGCTTTTAAAATATAAATAAATTAAAAACGCAAAAATGCTTGAAAAAAAACAACGCAAATTAACAAAAAAGCAGGCTTAATTAGCTATTTTTATTAATTTTTTTAATATTAACTAAAATGTTTTTAACTATTTTTTTTAGTTAATTTTGTGTTTTTAGCATTAATTAATTAAAATGTTAACAATAAAATTAATTAATTATTTTTATTACATTTTTTAAGTTTTTTTTAAATTTTTATATAGTTTTTTATATAAATATTTTTTTTATTTAATTAAATATTTTTAGGTTTTTTTGTTTTAATATAAATTTAATATTTTTTCAATATAATATATATTGTTGTTTGGTTTAATTTTTAATTTTATTTAAAATTTAGCGTTTTTAAATATTAATTTTAATAAAAATATATAAAATATTAAATATATTTTAGCTTTTTTAAATAATTTAAATTAATAATTTGTTTTTAAAATAAGTTTTTTTTATTTTATAAAATTTAGTTTATTTAAAATTAAATTTATCGCTTAGTTACTTTATTTTAATATTACGCATTAAAAAAAATACTTTTTTTTTAAAGTTAGTTTTAATAATTTATATTTGTTATAATGTTTTTTTATATAGTTTTATAAAAATGCTAATTTATTTTATAGTTTTTATTATAAGCTGATAATTTTTTTTGCTTATATTTTTATATTAAATATAAAATTTTTTTAAATTGCTATTTTATATTTTTTTAGGTTAAATTTATAATTTATTTTAAATAATAACATTTTTATTAATTTATTGTTAACATTATTGTATATATATTTTACTTTTAGCAATAATTTAATTTAAATATTTTGCTATTTATTAGAGTAGCAGTAAAAATATTGCTTTAAAGTTTAATTTAATTGTTTTATTTGTTTATTTATTTATAAATAATAAGCTATAAATATGCGGTGCTTAATTTTTAATACTTTTATTAATAATTAATAAAATTTAAAAACTATAGGTATTTTTTTATTAATAATTATTTTTTTAAAAATTTTATATTTATTAAAAATATATCGGGTTATTATATAAGCTAAATTTTTTGCCGTATTTAATTTTAAGTATAATATAAAATATTTATATATTATAAATTTTTTTATAACAATTAATATTAAATTATATAATATTTTTATTATTAGTTTTTTTAATTTAAATAATTTAATAATAAAATTAAACGCAATAAATTTTTAACCTTTATTAAATATTTTTTTAAATTGTAATAATTTATATAGTTTATATTATAATGTTTTGCTTTTTTTATATAAATTACACTTAGTTAACATTTTTTAAATCGTATTTTTTTTTTAATAAAATGCTTAGTTTTTAATTTTTTAAGTAATTTTAAATATTTTTTAATATTTTATAAATAAATTTTTATAAGCTAGTTTAACAAGCTTTTTTTTTAGTTTTAATAATATTTATATATTATTTTTATAATATAATAAATTTATAGTATTATTATATTTTAGTTTTTTTATATTAAACTAATTAATATTATTATAATAATATTTAATTATAATAATTACCGATATTTTTTGCTTAAATAATTTATAGTTTATTTATATTATAGCTAATATTATTAATTTTTGTTTTGTTTTTTTAAACAATACCTAGCTCTTTTTTTTTTAATAATTGTTTTATTAACTTAAAATGTTTGCTTTAATATTTTTTTTTAATATAAACAATAATAAAATTAAATTATAATTTTTTTTTATTTATTTAATTTGTTTTTTATTTAATATTTTTAAAATTATAAATATTGTTAAGTTTTTATAATTAAAATATATTATTACTAGTTTTTTTAGTTTATATAAATAATGCTTTTATTTTTTAAATGTTTAAATAATAGCTATAAAATTTTTATTTAGCAATATATATTATACTATTAGTTTTAAAAAATTTCTTTAAAAAAAAGCTATTAAATGCAATTTTTTATTTTTATTTTATTAATTTAATTTTTTGCTTATTGTTACTTTGCAAGCATTAATGTTTATTTTAAATTTTTTATTAAAATTAAATAGTTTTAAAACGGGATTGCTTATAATTAAAAATTTAACTTTATTAAAAAGTTTTTGTTTTTTATTTTTTTATTTAAAAATTAAATTTTTTTTATTAAATTTATAAAAAGTTTTATATATTTACTAAAACTTTTAATAAATTTTTAAATATAATTTGTAAATTTTATAAATATTTTTTTTTTATTTATTAATTTAAATATAAATTAATTTTATATTGCTAAAATTTTAAATTTTTAAATTTGGAGTTTTTTTAAAGTTATTGTAAATTTAAAAAAATTAATTTTTTATTTATAAAGTTAACTCTTTTTAAATTTTTTTTTAAATTTCAAGTTTTGCAATATTTTAAGGATTTTTTTATGTGTTTTTAATATTTTCTAAATGATTTTATATATATTAATATATTGTTTAAATATATTATTATAAATACGTTAATAAACTTTTATACTGCGTTTGTAAATTATAATTAAAATATTGCTGGTGTATTAATAAGCTTAAATAATATTACGAAATATTTAAACAATTTTTAAGCGTTTTAAATATTAATTTTTATTTATTATTTAACGTTATTTTTGTTTGGTAATATATATTAAATAAATTAAATGCTATAAATTATTTTATTTGCATTAATTTATTTTTTATAATTTATATAAAGTTTTTATTATTATTTGCTATTTTTTTAAGCTTTTTAAGCATTTATAACACTAGTAATTATGCTAATAACGTTAAATGCCGTATAAATTCTTTTTAAGTTTTTTTTAATATATTTATTTAGTTTTTATAGCTGTTTTTAATTTATATAATATAATAAAAACTTTTTTAATATTATTTTTTTTAAATAAAATTTAATAATTTTATATTTTATACTTTAATAAATAATTATATGTTTTACTAAATATATCGCTATAATTTTTATATTTTAATAATATTTTCCTGTTAAATATTAGCTTAAAATTTTAATTATAATATATATTTGCATAAATTGTTTTATAAAATTATTTAATGCTTATATTAAAAGCTTTTTAGCAGTTATTTTTTTTTTAATATATTTTATTAAAATTAGCCGGTAATAAAAACTGGTATAGGTAACAAGGTAAAATAACTAATAATTTAAAGGAGAAATTTTTAGTTAAATCTTTGCTAAAAACAAAAACTTTTATGTAAATTTCTTTATATTAAACTAGTAAGCTAGTGAATTTTAGTTAGCAAGGTAGGTGGCTTATGTTAAACTTACCCTTTTTAAGTGACTATGTTAGCCGGTTTTTTAGTTTATTTTAAAATTGCTTTTTTATAACTAAAATATTTTTAAAATAATATTATACCTAAATATTTTTGTAATATTAAGCATAAATTTTTTTTTATATTTTAAAATATTAAAAAAAAGTGCTATAATTTTTTTTAAAATTATTTTGTTGTTATATATAATTAAACTTTTATTAACGGTTATAAATAAATAAAAATTGTTTTTAAATTTTATTAATATATTTAATTGCTTAATAATTAGTAAAAAAATAAAGCTTATTTAAGCTTTTATATTTATAAACGTTTATAGCTTATTTTTTTAATATATTAAATTAATTTTAATATATTTAATTTTATTAACTATTATAACATAAAATATTTTTAACTTTTAAATTAATTATTAATTTGTTATAATTATTTTTAAATATTTTTTAATTTTTTAATTATTTTTATTTATATTAACATTTTATTTATTTATTATTAAGCTTAAATTACTTTAATTAATATTAAAAATTATATAATTATAATTTTATTATTATAATATTTTAATGTTATTTGTTTTTTTAACTTAAGTTTTATTTTAACAATTTGTTTTTTTTAAACGTAAATTAATTTTACTTAATTTATATCGCGCGTTTTTAAAACTTTTGTAATTTTATAGCTTTTATTTAAGCATATATTTTATATGCATTGTTATAACACTGTTTTTAATTTATAATTTGTAATATTTATTTTATTAGCTATTATAAATTTATTTTAAATATTGCTAACTTGTTTTAATTTTAATAAATAATAATTTTTTTTTATATTGTTTTTATAATAAAATTGCTATAATATATTATTTTTTATTTGTTTTAAAAATTATATATATTTAAACTTTTTTTAAATATATATTAAATATTAATAAATTATATAGTTTATTTAAAAATCGCTTTTATATTGTTTATTTTTTAATTATAACTTTTTAGCTTTTTATATTGCCTAGTTTTATTATAGTAATATTTTTTAGCAATTTGCCGTATTATTTCGCTAAAGCTTTTATTAAGATTTATTTTAGCTTTTACAATAAAAATATTATTATATATTTATATATTTTTTAAAAATAGCTATATTTTATAATTAATTATAATTTCGAAAATATTTGCATTAGCAATTTTTACTTGTTATATTTAACATTTGCGTTTTATTAATTTTTTGCGCCAAGTATATTTTTATTGTATAAATTTTACTATAGCGTTTTTTATTTATTTTTATTTAGTTTAATAGTTATATTTTTAATATATACAGTTTTATTTTTTAAGCATATATTATATTTAAGCTAATTTAGTTTTTTAATTAATTTTTTGCTTTGCAAAATTATAAATGTTTTGTTTATTTTTATAATATTTTTAATTAATTTAAATTTTTTATAGCTGTTATTATTTTTTACGTTTATTTATTTTCCGTAGCTTTTGTATTTATTGCAATTAATTATATTGCAAGTGTATTTATTTTATTTTGCTTTTTTAATTCCTTTATTGCTAAATATATTAAATATATATTTTTTTTTATATATATTGCAACTAAATATATTTTTAATATATTATTGCTAATTTAAGCTTTTTTAATTATTAATTTATAATATCGCAATTATTATTATAAACGCTTGTTTAAATTTTTTAAGCGTTTGCTTTTTTTTTAAGCTTTTTGCAGTTTTTAGCATAATATTTTTTTAATTGCAATTATAGCATTTAATTTTGCTTAAGTTTTATTTTTTAATAATTATATTAAGCTTTATAAATTTTATATAAATTTTAATTGCTGTTAATTTTTAAGTGTTTTTTTTTACGTTTAATATTTAATTATTTTAGTTTTATTAAAACTTTTAAAATTATTTTTTGTAAAAATAATTGTTAATTTTAATTATTTTTGCAATAAATTTTTTTAAATTATTTAATTTTTTATTTTAATATAATTTGTTTTAAATTTTATTTTTAAATTTGTTATAAAAAATCGTTATTATTATATTTTTATTATATATTTATATGCTGCTTTAATTTAAATTAAAACTATTAACTTTTATTTTGTTTATTTAACTTTTTTTAAATTTTTATATATATTGGTTATAATTTTTTAAAATTTTTTATATTTATTAAAAATGTTATTAATTGTAATTTAGCAATTATTTTTGTTTATAATAAATTAAAATTATTTTAACGCGTTTTTTATAAAATATTTTGCAACCATTATTATTTTTTTTGCATTGGTAATAAAATGTAATTTATAATATTGTAAATATATTTTAACCTAGGTTAACAATTTTTTTAGCTAATTTTATAAATTATTGAATTTATTTAGCTTAACCGGTTTAAAAAATTTAAGCTTAAAAATATTAATTACTTAGTTTTTTAGCTGTTTATTTTAATGCTTTAGTTATTAAATTTTTTTTGCAATTAATTAAATAAATATTATATTATCACAAATATTAAATTTAATTACTTTATTAAAGCTATAATAATTTTTTTAGTTATTTTAAACATTAATTAAATAATAATTTAAAAAATAACAAATTTAAATTTATATTAGCGTAATATTATCAAACCTTTTTATAATAAAATTATATTAAATAATAATTAAAAAAATTATTATAACGTTAATAAAAATTATACTAAAGTTGTTAAAAATATTTTTATATAATTATTTTAAAAAATTGCTATATATTTAAATTAAATTATAAAATAA
>MU389440.1:0-115227 GCA_022578775.1 Xylaria venustula
TGAATAAAATGACAGCCCATTTGATTTGATTTGATTTGGATAAATTTGATTTGATTTGGATTTATTTGATTGGGATTTATTTGTTTGCAAGCCTGTCCCTAAACACTAACAATGTCGAAAAGTTGAAGAAGTTGTACGGCAAAAATCACGAGAAGACGCTAAAGTCCATTCGTAATTTGGCGCGGTTGCACTACCGATATATGGACTACGATAAGGCTACTGAGCTACATCAGATATCCTGGAGCGGTATGAGAGAAACCTTGGGTAAGACTCACTTGGAGACTCTTACCAGCCTAGAGGACTTAGCTATGAGGCTTGAGCTATGTACGATACGAGGAAGACGACCAGAGCCATCTGAAAATTGAGCGCCTAGAACAAAGCCACAAAGAGATGTTGTTTATTAAAGAGGAGCGTGAGCGGCGGCTCGGTGGTGAGCACCCTTACACCCTACTCGCGAAGCTTTACCTTGCTCGCATTAAGTCGGAGCTGGGCCAGCACCGTGACGCAGAGATGATTATACGGAATGGCCTTGATATTGCTATACGCAACTTAGGAGAGGCACACATTGGCGTTCTTTTGGCGAACACGATCTATGCTGAGGTTCTCGCCAGACTAGGCAGATTTGCCGAGTCAGAGAATATTTTCTACAAGCTTATTGATAAGGCACAATATAAGCGATTGGCAGACGAGGATGGCGACCACCCAGATCGGCTTACGAACATCCTGTTCCTATCTCAGTGTCTAGAAGATCAGGGGAAATTGAAGCAGGCATTAGAGATGTGTGAACAGTTCTTAGTAGGCATCGCTGCGATTGGCGGACAGGGGCGCGGTATGACACACAAGATTCTGCCCAGGATGCGGGCACGAGTTGCCCGTCTAGAAGATGAGCTTCGCAGGTCGACTGGCGAAAGTGTAGCTAAATCCGAAAAGGGTTAGATAGCTTGAAATTTAGGTATGTCGCTGTTGATTCAAGGAACCGTACTGTTCGGTAGATTAACTATTCCGGACACTCAGTCGGAGTGCTTCACCTGTTTAGAACATAGGCGGCTACTTGCGAGCCAGACAGAGTTGTAGCCTCGTCTTCCTCTCAGCTTTCGATGGACCGACCTGCCTCTTCCTATATAACTCCGACGTAATCGTCATGAAACATATCGAACTTGGTAAATACTGCGGCTTGGCTTTCTGAATACAAGTTTAGCAACCAACCTCTCACCGGTTCATATCCGGTATTAATCACAGCACAGCTAACGCTAGTTGATAAAACGAAGAAAGCTGGGCTAGTTGATTGCATTCAATTGACGTCCTTCCAAGGAGAGTATTGATTGGCACACATGAAGTCTCCGATAGATTTGTCGATCCCATCTAAGGCCCGAAACCGTTTGAGAAGGCTACTAGGCTCGCCAGGGCCAAATCTCAGCATCGTTCATACCGCCATGATATGATTGAAACAAGCTTCCCATTCAAGCTCTTGGCTGTGCTTGGCTTCTGAGCTAAGCTTCTTTGCCCGCCTATGGGAGGTGGGCGTACCTGTTTGAAATAGTGGATATTGTCGTCTTCACTAAGCTATATTCAGTATAGCATCATATAGGCTGATGTGGTGTGAGCTTCATATATACAAGAGAACAATGAATGGTGAAGGAGTGTTGGGCTGCAGCTACTCACGGAAGGAAAACCTGATATATAATATTGTGTTTCGAGGCCTCCAGCTTTGTTTTTAATATGTTGGAGAATTTGGCTTGGTTTCTCACCAGTAAACTGAAGGTCCGTTATGAATTCCTATCAGTCTAACGACATTCCATCTTTAGCCTCGCGGATCGACAATCTGATGATCTACAATGTCGATCAACAAGTCCCCTGATTTGAACCTGATGCACCGGCGATCGTAAGCTCTCGTTTGGCACCCGCTAAAGTCGCAGAGATGTTGAAGGCTTATTAGAACGGACTCCGGAGGTGTTAATATACGAGCTAAAGTATAAAGTCGAGCCTTTGACCATGATGGACAGCGTTCTTTATCCTCAGCATTCTCATCTTCATTACCGCATTATTTCTCTCAGTTTCAGCTTTGCCGGCTTTTCTCTCTCAAATTACTACTTCTAAAGAAGCAAAATGAAGTTCCTCGCTGGTGCCACTCTCCTTGCCTCCGTCGCGAGCGCTGCCTCCATCGACAATGCAAAGCGCTCTTCACCACTCGACGTAAAGATCGAGATGGTAGGTAACTCTGGCATCAAGGCTAGCATCACCAACACCGGTGCCACCGACCTGAAGGTGCTCAAAACCGGTACCCTGCTAGACAAAGCGCCCATCGAGAAGGTCAAGGTCTATCAAGGCAGTAAGTTATGTTCCTACCTAGAAAGGCTATGTCGTGCATCTTCACATAGGAGGCCGCTAATAATTATGTAGAGAACAAGGTGGATTTCTCCGGTGTTCGTCTCCGTATTGCGACCAGCAATCTGCCGGAGACGGGCTTCCAGACTATCAAAGCTGGCAAGACTATATCGACGACATTCGATGCTGCAGAACTCCACGACCTCAGTGCTGGTGGCGCCTATGACATCGTTTCGAAGGGTGCAATCCGTTACGCCGCGGCAAACTCCAACAAGATTGAGGGATCCGTTCCTTACAGCAGCAACACCGTATCTACTAAAGTGGATGGTGCCACGGCCTCCGCAACATTCAAGAGCTTCCACGCGAAGCGCGAGGATGTACAGAGTGACTGTTCAGGAGACGAGCTAAGCGCCACTACTGACGCTATCAACGGCGCCGCATCTCTCGCTCAGGCTGCTGCTGACGCCGCCGGCAGCGATGACGATAAGCTGAACGAGTACTTTCACAGCACATCAGTGCGCGACCAGGTCGTCGATGTCTTCAACAAGGTGGTTCAAGAAACGAGCAGCACTTCTAGTGGTGCTGCGTACTACTGTACGGATGTCTATAATAGCTGCAGCGACGGCGTACTGGCGTATACCCTCCCATCACAAGACTATATCGTCAACTGCCCGTTATACTTCAACGATCTCCCTGCAGCTTCCACGACATGCCACGCTCAGGACCAGCAGTCCACTACCCTGCATGAAACTACACACTTGTCCGAGATTGCAGGCACGGAAGATCTCGGTTATGGTTACGATGCTGCCACTGCTCTGTCTACTCAGGATGCCTTGAACAATGCGGATACTTACGCTCTGTTCGCTCAAGCTGTCTATGCTAACTGCTAGGAAGGTGGTACACCGGGGAAGCGTTCATAGCTTAGGCTGGGCTCAATGATGGTGACGACAGTGATGATATTTTAAACCGCATGTATATATCATGTATATATTTATTACTCGTATATAAGCCATACACTCTATCTATCGTCTTATTTTGTTACCTCATGATACGATACTAGTCCTATTTTGTTACCTCATGATACGATACTAGTCCCGCTCCAAACCCGGCGAAACGCTTCTGGGCCATTGAGGTTTATCGGGTTTCGTCTAATTCGATGAGTTGATATATCAAATACACTCATATCTCCTAAAATATTTAGGTATGTTGTTGTTCGATTTTATTAGCAACGCGATAACAGGGGGGAGACCTTATGTTGCATATAATTATGAGCTCCTGTCTCCTGTCGGACATGTACGACCCTTTGACTCACGCTTCAATTAGTGTCGAGTCTCATACTTTGATCTTTAGATACGGCCCGGTCTTCGAATATCGTGCTGCAATGAAGAATCCTGAGGCGACGAAGATGGTAAGCCCCGCGTACAACTGCGCGTACATTAACCGACCCCCGGAGCTATCAATAATTGCGCCCGCTATCTAAATGTGTATTTAGTTAGCGGGAGATTCGTGAATGAACCTTTGCGGCCGATTATCAAATTTACAAGCGATATATTATACTTACCGGTGGACCTGCAAGTGTCGCGAAACCAACTATTGTGTGCACCATACCTATGCGTGTGCCCATTTTGCTGCTACTGTCGGTCAGGCTAGCCAGAGAACCGAGGAATATTCCTTGACACACGCCATTCGTGAGGCCTAAGAATACAGCGTACACGTATAAACCCGTCGCATCGTGGACGGCTATCCACGATAAGGTAATAACAGCGAAAAGAATAACTGTGACAATATATGTGTTCATAGGACCTATATAGTAATTTGCAATATACCCAACGATAGGGCGAGCTGGTATACTTATTGTCACACTTGAGTAGATCCGGGAGCGGGACAACGTAGTCCCGTACGCTCCGCTATAAAAAAAAACATCTTACACATATATTATAAGTTATAACTTAAATTAATAAAGCTTTATATTTTATTTGCAATTGATTTTATATATGCGTAAATAAGCTTTGCTTTATTTAAACGCAAAAATTATAAACCCGGTTTGCTATAAATTATTTATATAAACTATTAATAATTTTTAATTAAAAAGTTAAAAGCTTTTTTTTTATTTAATATATTATTTATAAATTTTTTTATTTTATATTTAATTATTTTTTTAATATTTTATTAAAGCGTAATAATTTAGCTAAATTTTAATAAATTTGTGGCTAAAAACGCTAAGTTTTGCAATTAATAAAACTAGCTTTTTTAAATTAATTGCTTTAAATTTTATATAAGCTTAAAGAATATATAGCAGCTAATTAATTTTAATAGCAAAAATTTTATATATTTATTTATAAAAATCGTAAAAATTTTAATTAAAAAAATATTATATATACGCTTTAAATAATTAATTGTTTAAGCGTTTTTGCGCAAAAAATTATAAAAATTTAAATTACTGCAAAACTAAACAATTTAATTTGTATATTTATTGTTAAATCGTTTATAAAAACTATTAAATTAAACTGTTATATAGCTATTTTTAACTAAATTAACAAAACAATTAATTTAAAAATTATATTAGCAGCAATTATTAAACTTATAATAATAAAAATAATTAATTTATAAATTTTAATATAAATTATTTAAAGCTATATTTTATTTATTTAATCGATTATAAAAAATATAACTTAGCAAAAATATTAAAAAATGCTTTAACAAGTTTATTTTAAAAAAATTAAACTAAAAATATAATATAAAAATTAATATATAGCTTATTTTTAAGTAAAGATTTTTAAACTTTTAAACGTTAATAAAATATTTGCAACAAAATTTTTTTTAAATATTGTTTATATGCGTATAGCGCTAAATTAAATATATTAGCAGTTTGTTTAGCTAATTTTAAACAAGCAGCTAAAAAAAACTTTGGTAATTTTAAAGCAATATAGCTAAATGTTTTACGTTTTTTTAACAAAAAATTTATGCAAAGCAAATAAAAAAATGCTAGAATTTTTGCTATATATAACGGCAAAGCAAAAAATTATTTAATATTATTACTGTTTAAGCGTAGCAAAAAAAATAGCTAAAATAAATTAAATTAAAAAAGTTTTTACTGCTTTTGCTTAGTTAATTTTAAACAAAAATATTGCTAAGCTTTTAAAAAATACGCACGTTTGCAAAAAGCGGTAACTAAATTTACTAACTATAAAATTAAACTAATATTTTATAAACAAATTTAAAAATTAATAAAGTTTATATAATAAAATTGCTAAAAAAAAATAAAACGTTTTTTTTTTTAAATTTAGCTTTAAAACAAAAAAATTAAGCAATAAATAACTAAATAAAAAAATTATTGCTATTATAATTAATTTATTTTTAGTTAAAAAAATTTAAATTAATTTAATAATATATATAACGCTTGGTATATTATTTTATTTGCTTTATTAATTTATAATTTTTAACAATTATAATATTTTATACCTAATTAATAATTTAGCTTTATTTAAACTAGGCTTATATATTTTTTCGAAAAATAAAAAATATATAAACGCTAGTATTATAAATTTTGCAATTATAAAAAAAATATTAAAATAATTAAAAATATTTTAGCTAGCGCCCGGGGTAAAAATACAAATTATTTTACTTTACAAAACATAATATATATAAAAAAATTTTATATAAATATTGTTTTAAAAGCTTGCTTAAAAAATATTAAAATTTAATATTGCAGTTTTAATTATTTTTTATGCTATAAAAACTTAAAATTAAACATTTTGTTAAAATACCTTATTAAAAAAATAAACTTAGTTTTTTTTAAATATAAGTTTATTATTAATTACTTAAGCAAAAATTTAATAAACAATATTAATAAAAGCTAAAAAATTTTATTAAGTTTAGCAAAAATAATTATAATAATATATAAAGTTTATTTAAAACGCTTTTTAATAAAGCTACTAAAAAAAAAAATATAAAAAAGCTTTAGCACAAAAAATTAAAGCATTTAAAATTAAAAATTTTAAAAGCTTTAATTTATAACGCTAAAAAAATTAAAATTAAAAAAACTAAAACTATTAAATGCAAAATATACGCTAAAGCACACTTAAAAAAGCGTATATCGCGCCGCACTTCAAAAAAAAGCTTACTAAAACTATTTTAAAAAATTTACTAAAAATTTTTTAACTAGTTTAAAAAATATAAAAAATCTAAATAAATGCTTATAATTAAAAATAAATATAATAAAATAATTTATTGCTATAACTTAGTTTAATATATTAAATTATAAATATTTAAAGTATTTTAACGTTTTAAGCGCTAAATAATATAACAATACAAACTTTTAATATGCAAAATATGCAGTAATAATAAAAAAGCAATAATTTTTAAATTTAAAAACACTGTTTTTATATTTTAAATATATATTAAAAGTATAAAAATAAAACTTTTATTTTTATATATAAAAAAGCCGGTCGGTAAAAAAAAAAGCAAATTAAAAAATAATAGCAAAAATTTAAAAAATGTTAACAAAAGTTAATTTACCGGATAAGCTTTAACTAAAAGTTATTTTAACAGCTGCTAAGCTATACAATATAAGCTTAAATTATACTTATAATTTTTATGCTTTTTTTAAAATGTTTTTAATATAATTTATATAATATTTTAAATAATATTTATTTGTTATAATTAGCAAAATAACTGTTAATTTGCGCTTTAATTTTAAAAGTATATATATTTATAAATATAAAATATATTTAATTAAGCAAAATATATTTATAAACTATAATAAACAAATTTATAAAATAAAGCCGCATGCTTATATAAATTATTTAGTTAAATATAAAGCATTTAATTTATATTATATATAAGTTTTTAAACTAGGTTAAATAATTATTACTTAAAATATATAGTTTAATAAAAGCTTTTTTTACGATAAAATATTTAAAAAAATGCTTAAAAAATTTTTAATTAATTTATTAAATAAAATAATTATTATTAAAAAGCTTTTAAAATAGTTTTAAAACAATATAAAAAATAAAAAAAGCATTTTTTTTATAAATAAAGCCGGCTATTAATTAAACTAACAAATTTAAAAATATTTTTAAATTTATTAATAAATTAATTAAAAGCTAACTAAAAAATCTTAAGTTAAAAATAAAAATAACTATAAATTTTAAAAAAAATAGCTTAAATAATTATAATAATTAGCTATGCAAACTTATAACTTTAAAAAAAACACTAAAGCTAGTTTAGCAACTAGCAAAAACATTTAAAAAACAGTTTAAAGCAGTTAAACATTTAAGCAAAAAATTAAAATTAACTAAACAACAAAATAAATTATTTCAATTTTATTAAAAAATATACTTAATTAATTTAAAAAAAATAACTAAAAAATTGTTAAATAAAAACCTAGCTAAAAATATTATAATAATAAGCAAGCAATAAAATTAACTAAATAAAAAACAAGCGATTTTAAATTATTTAAATATAAATAAAACAATTTAAACAAAGCAGCAAAATTAACGGCAATATATTTAAAAAACCCGTAAAAATTATTTATAAATAATAAAAGCTAGCTAAAAAATTTAAAAAAAGCTTTTAAAAATTCAAGCTAATTAAAATAGCAAGCATGTTAAAATATTTATTATATTTATAATATTTATATATAAAAAACAAAAAATTAATATTTTATATAATTATAATTAATTATTTTTTTTAAATATTTATTTGCTAAATTAATAAAAAATAGTTTATAAAAGCAATTAAAAATATAAAATATTGTATATTATATTTATAGTTGCTATAAATTAATATAAGCTAAAAAAATTTAGCATAGCTTTATTATTAAACAAAATTTATAAAAATAATTTGCTAAAATTATTGCTTAAAAACTAAAAAAAGCTAAAAAAATATTTTTTAAAAAAACTATTTAAAAAAAATGCCCGCTAAAAAATTGCAAATTTAATTAAACATAAAATATTGCAAATTATTTCGCTTTATAAAGCAAAATATAAGCTGCTTTTTTTAAAATAAATATTTATTTATAAATTTAATAAAAAAAGCTATATATAAATTTGCAAAGCATAAATAATAATTTAAAATAATTTTTAGTTTAAAAATATGCTTTAATTAATTTATGCTATTACGTTTGCAATTAAAATTTTTTGCTTAATAATAGCTTTAGCAGCTTAAAAAAATTAAAAAATCTAGCAATATAATATAATAAATGCATTTTTTAACGCAAAAAAAAATAACAAAAAACTAATAGTATATAAATTATTTAAAAACTTTAAGCAAAAAAACATAATAGCATTGCTTAAAAAAACTTTATATAATTTTTAAAACTTATTTTTTTTGTAATATAAAAAATTTGCGCTTATATTAAAAAAGTTTAAAATAATTTTTTTATTTAAAAAGCTATGCTTTTTTTATACAGTTAATTATAGCATATATATAATATTTTATATAAATAATTTTTTAGTTTTTTTTAATAAAAAACATATAAAAATAACTAAAAAAATTATATAAAAAATTAAGTTATATTATAATTTTAAAAAATAAAAAAAAAATTAAATAATTTTTAAAAATTAAAATGTTTAAAAATAAATAAATTTATATAATAACATTATTTTATAATTAATATATTAAAAAAATTGCATATAAATATAATTTAGCTAATAATAACTAAATATTAATTATATTGTTTTTTTATAAAAAGTTTTTTATTTATACCAAGCAAACTATTAAAATTTAAATAAAAGCGTTTTAAAAACACGTAAAATTTATTTTTTATATTGCAATTATATTAAAGCTTAATATAATATTTATAGCAATATTATTATTAAAATTTTTAATAAATTTTAGCTTAAAATATATAAAAATAACAAATTAAATTATATGTTATTTATATTATATTAAATATTTATTATTATAAATAACGCTTTATTTGCAAATAATAAAATAATTAAACGTTTATTATATAAATTTATTATATTTTTGTTTAAAAATGCAATTAATTAAAAAATTATATATTAAAGCGTAATATTTATTTTTATTATTAAAATAAAAATTAACACGTTTAGCATAATAAAAATAAAAATTATAGCTTTATATAAATTGTTTAAAAATATATAGCTAAAATTTAATTAAAAATAAAAAATTTATTTAAATAATATTTAAATAATTTATTTAATAATTAAAAAAATTAAAAAAATTAATATTTATTTGCGTTATATAAATATATAAAATATATAAATAAAATAAAAATATCGCAAAATTTTTTTTAAAATAAAATATTTAATAATATATAAAATGTTAATTAATAAGCTTATTAAAAATTTATAAAAAATATAGTTTAAATATTTTAAAGCACTTTTAAATTTATAAAATATATATTATATAATAATAAATAAAGCGTATAATTAAATTAAATAATTTATTTAAACTAAAAAATTTATTAAAAAAATTAATTTTAAATATGCTAGCTTTTTTTAAATTAATATTTTATAATTTTAATAATTATAAAGTAAATTTTTAAAAAAACACAAAATATATTTAATTAAACTTAAAAAAAATAGCAAGCAGCTAAATATATATATATATAATAATAACAAAATTAATAACGGTAATAGCAGCAGCAGCAATAATAAAAGCAAAAATAAATATAGCAGCAATAGTAAAAATAAAAGCTAAAATTTTAAATTTTTTTAAAAAATTTAATAAAAATATATATATTGCAAAATAAAAATAGCAAATTTTTTAAAAAATTTATTAATTATTAAATAAATTATTTAAATAAAATTAAAATAATTTATATATAAAATTAAACAATTTATTAATTATTTAAAAAATAGCTAAAAATTAAATATTTATTAAAACAATTTATTATAGCTTAAAACATAAAATTATATTAATATATATTAAAAAAAGCTAAAATTTAGCAAAAAATATTTATAGCAAAATATAAATATGCTTAAAAACATATTTGTAGCACCGCATGCTAGTAATAATATTTCGGCAAATAAAATTTTAATTGCTTAATAGTGCAACCCGTATGCATAAAAGGCACGGCACAGCGCGCATAGCACTGGCAGCAAAGCAAACGCGCGCAAAAGTGCGCGGCTGCGGCGGCAATAATTATAGCTGCTGCTATTACTAGTTAAAAATATTTAAAAAAGCAGCAAACAAGCTATTAATAAAATTGGCGCCGGTAGTAAAAATAGCAAGCGCAATAAATATAGCAAGCATAAAAATAGCTATAATAGCAATAGCAATAATAACGTTAATAATAATTAAAATATTAATAATATTATTATTAAATTAATTAATGTTTAATTTAACTTATATTTATATAATTATTTTTTAAATTAATAAATTTATTAATTTATAAATTAAATATAATAGCAATAAAAATAACAGTAATAATAATAATAAGAATATATAATAATTTAATTATTTGTTAATATAAAAATAAAGCAATTTTTTTTTATTTGCGTATAATATATAATTAAATAAAAAATTAAAAATTATTTATAAAAAAAAACTAAATTTAATATTTATTAAAAATTTAAAAATTAATTAAAAATTATTTTAAAATTTGTTATATTGCGCTTTAAATTATTTACAAAAATTATATAAGCAGCAAAAAAAAAAAAAAAAACATTTTAAATTTATTAAAAGCAAAAAACGTAGCTTTTTATTGCTTAGTTATATATTATTAAACATTTATAAATAGCATTATTATAAATATTAATTTTTATAGCAATATATATTTAAATATATATTGTTTATTATAAATAAAAAGCATATAAATATATATATATATACGCTAATATATTTATTAAAATAATATTTAAAAAAACATAAGCACATTAAACGCTATTATATATTTTTTAAATTATAAATATTTTTTTTATTATAACTTTTAAAGTTAGCTTTATAATTATTATAAATAACAAAGCTAAAAAATATATCACATTTAAATAAATTTAAAAACAAAACAACATAGTTTTATACGCTCCGCTATAAAAAAAAACATTTTACATATATATTATAAATTACAACTTAAATCAATAAAGCTTTATATTTTATTTGCAGTTAATCCTATATGCGCATAGGTAAGCTTTGCCCCACCTAAACGCGAGACTTATACCATTTTAAATCAAGAGCAGTCAAACTAAGTCTGTAGTGGATAGACCAATAATGTCACGCGCAAAAGTGTTGATCTAAACTCGATCAGCATAGCTTGAAAAGAGCCAGGAAAAGCTCTGAAGTGGTAAGTTTTCATCCATTTGCTCTTTAGCAAAGATCAAAAAACCGCAAACTTACGTAAAAAGACCCGAAAAATAAGGCTAAATAAAGGAGGAAAACACCAATTGAATAAAGCAAGTATGGCCGCTCTTTGAGAGCGCTCCATTCTATAAGCGCACCTGAACGTCTCGGCTTGAGACGCGGTCTTAAGCAGAAAAAGGCGGTGACGGTACAGAATAAAGCCACGAAACCAAAAATCCGGACAGCCCAAGCAAATCCGACCTATGGTATGGAGTATTGAATGATAGCAGGCAAGATAAGACTTCCTATACCTGTGCCGGTCGCAGCTCCAGTCATCGCGAGCGTGCGCTTTCTCTCAAAATAAGAGCTCAGCACTTGTAGAGGAGGCATGAACATAATTCCTAATCCAAGGCCAACCGTAAGACCTTGGGCGAGGAAGAAATGCCAATACTCATATCCGAGGCTTGTCACAAAGGTGCCGAAAACGACCAGAAAAGCGCCGACAGCGAAGGTCGACCGGATATAACCAGCGTCGGACAAGCGGCCAGAAACAATACACATGCCGTAGGTTAACAAGAACTGAACCGAGCCTATCCATGAGACCTGCGACTGGGGTAGTTTGAGCGTCTGAACATAATATAACTGGAAGACGCCAAAGGCAGTTGGAGTGCCCCATGAAATCGTGCTGGTTAGAAGCGCGGCCACTAGCTGAAGCCACGCGATGAGGCCACCATCTGGTGGCGGATCATCGTTGATTGCAGTCTCCGATACTATGTCATCTTGCGACTTTTTTTCTCCCGCCTCCAACAGAGCTTTCTTCACCCTATCTTCCACGGCAGCCACAGGTTGGTCTTCCAGTGTCAAATAATGTGGACTCGTGGAAGACCCAAACTCGTTGGCGTCAGCGGTCTTTTCGATATCAACATCGAATACCATCTCTGCACGTCAATGGCAGCAATCTCACGGTTGTCGAAATAAGATATCGGAGATACGTTGACAATGCAAGACGGAGACGCTTCAATATCGTCACTTCGAAAACATATGTGTCTATGTGTATGGGCGCGTATGAGGGGAGAGGAAAAGGCGAGACTGAAAAAGCAAAAGAAGCGGTAACAGGGCCGATACGATTGACTGACCTGTCTCCTGTGACACTATATATATGATCACGGTCTTCATCCTCAGCCCCTCTTTCCGTCATGTCAGTCTGCGCCCTTTTGACGCAACAATCAAGTAACTACTGCAATAAGTAGACTATAAAAGCACCCTGCCATCTTACGGCTTTGTGGGTGACGCATTAGGACCTAACGGAGAGGTGCCTCTGGCGTGGTTCATCGCGTTCTGCTATTATTAATCCTACGTCAGTTAGCACCGAATTGCAGCCATATGCGTATCAATTATTCGCCGTGCTGTGCCAGTTGCTTTCCACTTTCCGTACTAAGTGGGCCGTTAGCTTATTGAACCCGTTCGCCGGTTCTTTGAACTCGAGGTTGGCACCGCACCTAAAGTGTACTGAAGTGAGGATGTATTCCAGTACCACGTCGCTGAAGTCTTGAAGCGTAAATCTGCGATCTCTAACTATTCCCCGGCAAGGAGAGTTTCATTTTCATTCTTAGTCACCTAATGACGAGTACTTACGCCACTATCCGCTTTCATAATTTCTCATACGCTAATCGGGGCAATAATAAATGCTACCATTATCTCAGCTTAAACATTGGGTAAAAGACATCCTTTACTTAGTTTGCGGGAATACATCTGATTTTATACATAGATCTCTTACAGCTACTAGACATCTATTTACCGAAGAGCATCACGACCTATCATTTATTGTTTATGTGCTAGATATACAGGGGGCTGCATTCCGGCGGCCCAGGCGAGTGGCTTCGGTAGGGGTTAAACTCCGTTATCCGGAGCATGCATGTCCAACACATACCTATCAAACCAATAATATACTAGTCTGATAACTTTCTATGTACTGCAGTCAGTAACGAATAGAGCAGACTGTGAATATCATGGAATGGTTTTACGACAGCTAAGCGAAGAGGTTTGAACTGAGACCTAGCTAGTCACAACGTTATGTTCTAAGTAAGCCCTCGTACTCGCACTCGCACTCGCACTGTCTTATCGACAGCCTGCTTTGACTTACCTACATAACAGAAAAATGGGGTAAATTTTAGCGCACCATCATGCACTAAATCTGCAGTAATTACTAGGGTCGCCTCGATACTATACAGATACAGATGCTGTGAGTTTGACAGTTTGTGACCAGTAGTCTCTACAGTTAGCTAATCAATAAGCCTCATTTAAGAAGGAAGAGAGCTAGTTACTTGCATTACTGTTAGCAGAGATAAAGTCAAAAAAATTGTTGTTATGCTATGACCTACCCCGCCTCTCCAATCTTTCTATACGATCTGCACTGATGCTATCGGATTATACATTAACAACGGCGATTAGTTCTACTAGGTATGCTGAAACCCAACTAAGTAGCCACTTGAGAGGGATATTGAAAACAGATAAACTAGATAGAACCGCAAATCTGCAGATTCGAAAATACCTTGGTGCAAAATACTTGTTTGGCTAATAATCAAGACACTTAAGTCAATCAGTGTTATGCACACTTTGTCATACTGGCGATTGCTGTTAGAACAGGGGTAGTAAATCTCTCGCCAAGTCTGCAATACCCCAAACAGATGCGCATCATCTGTTTACTCAGTCTTAGCACACTGCTTACATTGTCCAGATTAGGTCGTCGTCACACACTATATTTACACAAAAGCTCAGCATTGCAGTAGCCATGTCTGGAACTTCGCGGGATCCGCTCAGCACAGTAGAAGGGCGCTCCTGCGGAAGCTTTGATAAACATCCCTGCGTTCTGCTCCATATTTCGCCTTTAAAATAACACAGGTATTGGTAGTCTGAAGAAGGAGGAGGACAAAGCGAGTGCGAGTGATGCTGTAAGCTAGTGCAGATTATCAGAAAAGTACTAGTCGCCGCCGGAGGAGGGGACGGAATCGCATGACAAAGAACATGTCCGCGTTTAAATATGAGCGTCGTGTCCGTGAACTATGATGAACATCGTTTCCTTTGCAATTTCATGAGAAACATAGCCCAGCAAGAGCCATTTTCTTATTCTTTAAACAAGTCAACCATGAGTCAGCAAGACACTTCTAAGAATGGCGACGCTATATTTCCGTGGGGCAAGTCGAATCTGCCAAAGCAACTGTTCATCAACAACCAGGTAGGGTGTCATGATGTTGACTGGATTCCATGTGCTAAGAGAATATTAGTATATTGAAGCCCAAAACCCTAAAAAATTAGAAGTTTATAATCCGAAAGACGGGTCGCTCTTAGCCAATGATGTAGCGCTCGCCGGCGAACACGACGTTGATGCTGCTGTGGCTGCAGCAGAAGCAGCGTTTCCAGCATGGAAGAAGACCCCCGCCACGAAGAGGAGAGATCTGTTGCTGAAGCTTGCGGATTTGATTGATGAGCATACTGTCAAACTTGCTGAATTGACACGTTTGAGCCTGGGTGCACCTTTTACTTCTATTGGCGCCATGGAGATTGGAGTAGCCTCTCAAGCTCTTCGATACTTCGCCGGTTGGTGTGATAAATTTGCTGGGGAGTCTTTTCCCCAGGATGATGGGTTTCTCAAAATTGTCCATAACGAACCTTTGGGCGTCACAGCAGGTATAATTCCGGTAGGTTAACTTGATGCTATTATCTAGCACGATCTCTCAGTAGATTCACGCGCTTGGTCAAAGCCCCTGAGTATGGCAGCCACTAATTTCAAATGAGTAACAGTGGAATGGTCCAACGGGCATTGCCGCTTTCAAAGCAGCTCCCGCACTTGCTACAGGTAACTGCTTTATCCTTAAACCATCCGAGAAGACACCTTTTGGTGCACTGGCACTTGGGAACCTTATTAAGGAGGCAGGCTTTCCCCCCGGTGTATTCCAAGTTATCTCGGGCGATGGATCAACTGGTGCCCTCCTAGCTAGCCATATGAGAATTCGTAAAATAAGCTTCACTGGATCTACAGCAACTGGCAGGAAGATACAGGAAACGGCGGCGAAGACTAACCTGAAACGTGTCACTTTGGAGCTTGGTGGCAAGAGCCCTGCTGTCGTGTTCGATGATGCACAGCTTGAAAATGCCATTTTCTGGTGTGTCAATGCTATCTGTGCAAACTCAGGCCAGGTTTGCTTCGCGGCGTCAAGAGTATACGTCCAAGAAGGCATCTACGATAAATTCTTGGAAGGGTATAAGAAGGCAATCGAAGAAAGAGCCAAGACCCTCGGTGACCCGGATGCAGCGGAAACTCTAATGGGTCCGTTAGTTGACAAGGTTCAATTCGACAGAGTCTCGGGCTTTTTGGAAAGAGGTCGAAACCAAGGAACACTGTTGACTGGTGGCTCCAGGGTCGGAGATCAGGTTAGTACCAGAACTAAGACTTCAGTTCATTATTACTAACTTTCTCTTGGTATAGGGTTTCTTCATTGAGCCAACCGTCTTTACTGATGTACCCGAGGATGCCGAAATTTGCAAGAAAGAGATTTTCGGTCCCGTTGCGATCCTCAATAAGTTCAAAACAGAGGAGGAGATTATCGCAAAGGCTAACGATACTAACTATGGACTAATGGCTGGCGTGTTCACACAGGATATCAATAGGGCAATGCGAATCTCGTCTGAAATCGACAGCGGCATGGTTGGTATCAACTGCGTGAGCAGTAAGTAACCTTGCAGTTGTTTGCTTTCTCTTTTTCCTTTAGAAATTCACAGCTTTCTTTCTAGCCGTGGCTATATTACTCAGAGACTTTGCTATTTCTCGGCATTTCTCTCTCTTTCCTTCCATATGAACGCACGAAGTGTATTCTAGATAGCAACCACTGACAACGAGAGCCACAGTATCCTTTCTGACGGTGCCCTTCGGTGGTACCAAAGAAAGCGGCACCGGGCGTGAGAACGCGATCCATGTCCTTCGCACTTACACGGAACCCAAGACGATCATGGTCAATCTGACATATTGATGGATCAGAAGGCTGAACGGCATTTGGTAAATTACTAAGAAATATAATGCTTTGAAGACCAAAAACACTTAACATAGCAGAAGTCTAGCAAGCATCCATTGATATTGAGCCCTATCACTTACTTGGCCCCTGTGCTCGGAGAAACACTCAATCGAGGAGTGTGTAAAATGACCAGCATGCTTTTGACTTCACAGGTTAGCTGTTAAGACTGACGTATTTCAAGCCTCCTCTAGCACCCCAATATAATATAGACGCGTAAAAGGCCTTGAGATAGTCCCAATTGGCTATAACCAAGAGATCTATATATACAAATCGTCGGAATTGCAAACCGCCGGCCTCCAACTCTATATCTTAGATAAAAGGCTGAATAGCATCTTGTCACACTTGAGTGGATCCGGGAGCGGGACAACGTAGTCCCGTACGCTCCGCTATAAAAAGAGAACATCTCACACATGTATTATAGGTTAGAACTTAGACCAATAGAGCTTCATATTCTATCTGCAGTTGATCCCATATGCGCGCAGGTGGGCTTTGCCCCACCTGAACGCGAGACATCTCACGAGACAATTGCCAATATCACCGAGACTTGCAGCCTCCTATTCAGCGCGTGTGACCAGTGTGAGGTCTCTCTAACTTCAAATTATATTAGAACCCCTCAGCTTATATACACAGCCGATCTAGGTGTTCGTTCATAAGGTCCCAACTAAAGACTATGTGTCGTAATAGTCTACACCGTTGAAAACAACATTAGTCGTAAGGGTTCACCTCAGCCACTAGTAGAGCGGGCGCTTTTCATTTTATAACATTCTTAAAGACACTGGACAGTTTAAAATTAGAGAATAAAGATTTGCGTGTCCGATAGCTATGCCAATATTGTCCTCGGCTTCTCTGGTGGATAAATGAGGGAAATCTCAAACTAAATTGGAGCTAATGCACGACAAAATTAGATGCGACGTTCGAGTCGCCGAAGCGACACACATCTAAATTCTGCGAAACACGCACATATAAGGCCCGCATGTTGGGATTCCGTTCGTGTACTGCAGACAACCAGGGTTTCTTCATCCAATCAATGTTCAGTATCTGCCACCCTGGCCATCCAATACTGCCCAATCAGACTTTCACGAAGATCAACGGAACCAAATGGGCAATAACTTGAGTCATGAGGCATGGGTTTGAGTAGTTATCCTGATTTGGGCGCATCTACATGAATCATTCATCATGCAAGTTGAACTCCACAAACCCTGGGTAGTTTACGATCTCAGCGGCCCTTCAATGCACAACATATTTGTCGCCAACCCGCAAAATGCAATAAAGTGGGTTTGAGATGTAGCCACTGCAGCTATTAGCTATAATAAACACTTAGAATTGTAAGGTAAGTTACCTAAATTAAATATATAGCTAGTTAACAATACAGCTAGTTTTATATAGCTAAATATATTAATCTCATTTAATTAAATATATAGCTAAGCTAATAAGTTTGTTAAACTAGTATAAAAATAGGTACAGTGAGATATAAGTAATAACATTAATAGTAAGTAGTAAAAAATAAAAAAAACTTTTTCGTACTAAGCACTAGCCACTTAAAGATACCCATAAGTCACGTGCTATTTTTGTACCAGAATATATAGTTGTGTTAATATGCAACACCTCGCCTCAAGCGTAATTTTAAATATTTTTTAAAATATGTAAAGTCTTATTATTTTAATTGTTTTTGTACAAAAACCTTTATGCTTTTTTTTTATTACTTTGCTTGAAAAAATAAAAAGTAATAAAATAAAAAAGCAACAATTTTATTTTAATTATTTAGTAAAAGTTTTTTTGTATAGCTTAATGCTTATAGCAGTTTTTTACTGTTTAAAAATTAGCTTTAGCAATGTTTTAATACCGATGTTTGCTAGGTTATAATTTTTTAACACTTATTTAATGCGTATTAATTTTTTTTTTAAGTTTTTTTGTTTTATAATATTTAATTCGGATATGCTTAGTTTGTTTATAATATATAAAATTATTAACAAATTGTTTAATATTGTTGTTATTTATGCTAATTTTAATAAATAGTCCGTCGTTTAAAGTAATATTTAATTTGTTTAGCAAATGCTGTAAATATATATTTTCGAGTGCTGCGCTAAAAAATGCCATATATTTAGCTTTATAGCTAAAAATAATAATTAATAATTGTTTTTTTAATTTTTAGCTAACAGCAACACTTGCAATAAAATATATATAGCACTCCGTTAAAATGCTATTTAATTTATTGCGATTATATTTAGCGTTTAAATATTTTGCGAAAATAGCGCTATTACCGTTAAATTTAAAACTATAGTTATTAATTTTAGCGAAATATTATAATATATATTTAGCTAATTTAAAGTGCTAATAAGTAAAATTTACAAAAAATCGATTTAACTTTAACACTAAATATATAATGTTTATTTAAGTTTTAATTATTATATATATTAATAATTTAACTATTTTTTAATATTTTATTTATATATTAAAATTATAATAATTTTTAAGTGCAAATTTAAATATTTTTTTAAAATTTATAAAAATTGTTTTAGTTTATATATTTTTTATAAAAATTTTTTTTTAATTATTTGTCGAATATAAAAAGTTTAAATAAGCTAAAGTATATAATTAAATTATTTTTAATAAATTTTTATACTTAAAAAATATTTGCAGAGTTTTATATTAATAATTTAAAATTTATTAGCTATATTTTTTTTAATTTTAGCGATTTTTTTTTGTTTTTTTTTAAAAATTAAAATATTATTAACGTAAACTACTATAATAATGCCGTTTTTAAAAAATAAAATTTTATTTGTTTTTAAGCAAATTTAGCTAAATTTTAAAAAATAGTTTAATAATATATTATATTAAATTTTAAAAAATTATTTTAAACCATATAAAATTTTCCGTAGTTTGCAAATTTTTTTAAATTGTTTATATTTAAAAAATAAATATATGTAAATATTTTTATTAATGTTGCTATATAAAAAAGCTGTTTTAATATTTAGTTAATTATATTTTTAGTCGAAAATAGCTGCAAATATAAACAATGCTTTATAAGTTTTTTGTTAAATTATTAAAGCAAAAGTTTTAATATAATTAATTTTATATTTTTGTTTGAAATTATAAGTTATTTAGCAGGCTTTATATTATAAAATAATATTTTTAAGTTTTAGTTTTACTTTAAAAACCTATTTTTTAAACAAAACATAAAAATTTTTGTTATTATTAATAATTTTTTAAAATTTATTATTAATTATCGATTTTATTTTTTTATTTATAGCTTTAACTTAATGCTTTTTATTAAAAAAACTTAAAGCTTTAGCGTAAGTTTTAAGTTTTTTAGCAGCAATATAAAAAGCTTTATTTTATAGTGCAGCGTTATAATATATAGCGATATTAAGATTTTTAACGTTTTTTAAAATTAGTTTAAGCTAAAGTGGTATAAAATTGTTAATATAATTTTTTAATTTTTTAATTTAGCGGTTAACATTTTTTAAAAAAGTTTATTTTTAAAGTGCTATTTTCGGTTATAATAAATATATAAATTATTGTTTAGCTTTGTCGCTTTTTGGTATATTATCGAAACAAGGTTTTTTTAACTATATTAAATATATTTTAAAGTATATTAATTTAGTTCGGGATTTTTTTAGTAAAATATTTTTAAAAAGTTGTTATTTTTATTGTTTAAATTATAACTGTTTAAAATTTTCCGCTTTAATTTAAATTGCTAATTTTTTTTTTAAAAAAAAAGATTTTATAAGTATTATAAAATGTTTTTAAAAATATATAAACTATTTTAGCATAAAAAAAAGCTAAAAAATTAAAACTTAATATCGGTAATATAAATTTTTTAATTTTTAATATAATATTTTTGTTAAAATAAATTTTTTTAGCGCATTTTATAACTTTTATTGTTATATTTTACAGCCGGTAAATATTATTAGCGTTATAGCTTATTAATATTATAATTTTTGCGCAGTTATTTAGCTTTTTTAGCTTTATTTTTTTAGGTATTAATTTGTAAGCTTTAATATCGAGTTGTTTTTAAAAAAAAATTATTAAGCTTTTTTCCGGTTTAAGCTTTAAAAAATAACATGTTGTTAAAAAAGTTATTAAAAATGCGCTGCTATATTTAAATAATAGCTTTTAAAATTTTACTTTAAAGCTTTAAAAAAAGTTTTAAATCGATAAATACTGCTTTAATTAAGCTTTAAAAAATTTTGTAAAAGCGTTTAATTAAGCTTAGTTATTTATACTGATAAAAAGCTGTAAATTTAAGCTAAATTTTTTTTAAACAAAAAAACTAATAGTAATTTAATTTTTAAACTTTTTGCTGTTATTGGTTTTAAAAAACTGTATTTTTATATTAGTTTATGTTTTAACTTATTATATATTTATTTTAATAAAATATTTAGCGTTTAATTTGTGTTTTAATAAATATACTTTAAAAAAACGTATTATATTGTTTATTATAAGCAGGTAGTATTTTTTTTTATAAAGGTTGAAAAAATTATAAGATTTTTTAAGTTTGCGTGTTGTTAAGCCTTGCGACAAATTAATTAAAAAACTGTAATATATTTATTTTTTGCTGTTTTTTTAATTAATATATATGCTTTGCATATAATATTGTTATAATCGTTAATTATTTAAATATTTTAAGACAAAGTTATTTTGCGGCAATTTTTAAAATTAATATATTTTAAGCGCTAGTGTAATAATATTAACAGTATTATTAAACTAGTGTTTATAGTTATATATATTATTAGTGATTTTTTTTATTTAGCAGTTTAAACAAATAGCAACAAAATAATCGAATAGGTAAAATTTGTTATATAGTCGTTTATGCATAATTAATATTTTATAATTTAAACGATTAAAAAAAAAACATTAGCGCTAAATTTACTTTGTTTAAATTTAAACCCGTTTTACACTATAAATATTTTAATAAAAATAAAATTTAGTTTTATATAAAAAATATATAGCATATTTTTTAATGTAATCGGTTTAGTGTTATTTTTTTGTTAAATTACTAAGTTAATATTTTTTATGCTTATTATTATTGCACTAGCACCAACGTTTTTTATTTTAAAAAAATTGGTAAATAATATATATTTTAAAAATATTTAATGCTTGTAGCAAATATAACATAAAGCTTTTATATTAAATAACCAGTTTAAAAATTTAGCGGTAAATAGTTTAGCAAAAATTTTCAGTGTTATTGTTAAAATGTTTTTAAGCGGTAATATAGCATAGCATTTTTTGCTAGTTAATGATAAAAAGTCGTTATGTTAATTTATAAGGTGTAATATAGCTTTGTTTTAGTTAGCGAAATAATTTTTTAGGTTAATAAAGCTTAATAAATTATTAAAAGCATTTTTAATAATATTAATATAAAAAGTTTTTTTTGTATTTTAAAAATAAGTTTTTTGATTTTGTTTTTTTTTACCTTGTAGTAAGCAACAGGTATTATTGTCGTGATTTTTGTTGGCTGTATTAAACTAGCTGTAAACAAAGCAAACTTTTTAAAACGGTTTACTATAATTTGTTAGTTTGTTTTTTTAACGAAAGGTCGATAATTTTTAAGGCGTTATTAATTATTTTAATTATAATTAAATTTTTGTTGTTTAATAAAATAAATTTTATTGTTAGCGTATATATTTTTTATATAGTAAGCAACTATAGTTAAAACATTTTATTTTGCGTTTTTAAAAAGCTTGATTTAATAGTTTTATGCTTTAAATATTAGCTTTTTTAGTGTTATAAAGGTGTTAGTGTTAATATTAGCTATAGCATAGCTAGTGGTTATAAAAGTTTTTTAAATATCAAAAGCGTTTTTTAGGTTAGCTATATATTAAAGCTGTTTTAGTTAATTTAATATTTTTTAATTTAATTATAATAAATTTAATGTTTAATAGTTGTTAACTTAGTGTTTGTTATATTTATTAATGCTTTTTATTTGTAATAAAGTTTTTTTTGCCAGTGCATAAAATAGGTTTAACAGGTAATTAGCACTTTATTGCTTGCAATATATTTTTAATTGGCAGTAAACAGTATAAGCATTTATTTTATTGTTAATATTTTATTTTTAACGAATAATAGTATTAAGTTTGCTTTTAATACTAGCAAGCAAGTAGTTATTTATTATTTTTTAGTAAATATTTTGCTTTACAAAAACGTTTTATATATAAGTATTAATATTGTTGTTAAAGCGTACTGGCTTGAAAAAAAAGCCGTTTAAAATATTTTTAACATTTTTACTAAGTGTTGCATTATAAAGTGCTATATTAAATTTATTTTAGTTTGAGCTTTTGTTTTTTAATTTAAAAATGTTAAAAAAGCTAGCACTTAATTTTATTAATTTTAAAGCTTAAATTTTAATATTATAATTATTAATGTTAAGCTTTTTAGGCTTTTTGTTGTTTTGTCGCAATATTTTAGCGAATTAAAATAAAAGTAAATATAATGTAATAAAAAAAAAAAAAAGCGGTATAAATATATTTTATAGCTAATTAACGGGTTAATTAAAAATAAATAATTTATTGTTAAATTTTTTAACGTTGTTATTAAAATTATTTTTGCTTTTTAATATATTTAAATTATTTAGTAATAAATTATTGTTTTAATTGCTTTTTAATTTATTTTTTTTAAGCTTTAAAAAATAAATAAAAATTTATTTAGTAATAAAATAAAATAAATTTAGCGAGAAAATTTACTAACGATTTAATTTTTAATAAATAAATTATTAAGTTTTTTAACTTTATATTTTTTATGTTTTTTAAAAAATTAATAGTTAATTATTGTAAAATAAATTAAGTAATAAAAATTAAATATAAAATTTAAATCGAGTTTTAAATTAAATTTTAAGTTTTAATAGTTAAAAAAAGTTCGTTTGTAATTTTTTACGGTAAATAAATTAAGCATTAAATTAAAATTAAAATAAACAACTGTGGCCGCTAGAAAAATTTTTTCTGCTATATTATAATATATACTTAATAAAATTATAAGGTATAAACAAAAATACAGCGCTTTTTAGCCAGTAAAAAAAGGTAATTTTGTTTAAGGTGAACAATAATATTATATTGTGAAAATTTTTTTGCGATGCGGAGTAATGGTGGTAATAATATCGCATTTTCGCAATTATTAAAGCATTACACTTTAAAATAGCTAGCTAGTTAGTAAAAAATTCAGGTAATCGCTATACCCGGATTTAATAAGCGCTAAACCCGGGCTTATAACCTGTTAAAATAATATAAAAATAAATATAATAAAATATAAGTAATAACATTAACAATAAATAGTAAAAAATAAAAAAAACCTTTTCGTACTAAACACCAGCCACTTAAAAATACCTATAAATCACGTGCTATCCTTGTACCAAAATATACGGTTGTGTCGATATGCAACAAAGTTAACTATATAACTAGGTTAAATTAATAAATTGTATAGCTAGGTTAACTACATTATATAGCTAGGTCGCCTGTATAGCTAGGTTTGTTTGGCCTAGCTATATATAATTATATGTAAATAACCTAGCTATATAGTTAACCTATTTTAATAATATTCCATTTTAGGTTAGCTATTTAAATTAGGTATAGTATAAATAAATCACCTAACTAAAAGTTCTTTAATTAAGTGATCTCTAAATTTTCCCTATAAATTATCATATACGGCTAGATGTCAAGAAGTAGATGGTCGTTTGATCTACCACCACCAACAGATAGAATAAGGCAACCAACGATGGCGGAAGGGATAGACAGATCCCCCGAAAAAACAAGGGATATTCGGGTATAAATAGGGGCTTGATTCCGCCCTCGAAGAAAGGAGAAACCATGGCCCTTGAGACCCTTAGTGAATTATTACATTGATTCAGACCAAGTTCCAAGCCCTTGAAAACCAAGCCCTTGTCACAATACAGCCCCTCAGCCCATCTACATCTACTACTCAGATGACAAGACACAGCTTTTCGTAAATAGTCTATTCTCTTAACCGTACGAATCATCCGGAGAAACAAAATGACAGACAACTTTATACTACAATTCGACGATACGCCGTCAGGTCGAGATGCCGTCGAGCGGCTGCAAGGTCCTATACATGCTGAAAGACATATACGGATTATCGTCATCGGAGCGGGAGCATCTGGCCTACTTGTGGCCTACAAGCTTCAGAAGGACTTCAAAAACATCGACCTGGTAATATATGAGAAGAATCCGGCTGTAGCAGGAACATGGTATGAGAATCGGTATCCAGGGTGCGCCCCCCTTGGTCGTTCTATATATCCCACGACTCTAGAATGATTGATGAAATACAGATGCGCATGTGATGTTCCAGCACATAACTATACGTGGAGCTTCGAGCCGAAGGTCGATTGGTCCTCAGTTTATCCCCCAGCTAAAGAGGTGTACGACTATTTCAACGGGTTTGCTCAGAAGTACCATCTACATCAATATGTTCGCCTGCAGCATCAAGTCATTAGTGCTTCATGGAATAATAGCAGTGACGGATATGACATAACTGTAAAGAACACAGCCAATCAGCAAGTGGTTTCCGATCACTGTGACATTTTGATCAATGCAGGTGGCATTCTCAATCATTGGCGCTGGCCAAACATTACTGGTTTAGACAATTACAAGGGAATCCTCTTACACACAGCAAACTGGGATGACACGGTCGATCTAGAGGGAAAGAATGTCGGTCTTATCGGTAATGGTTCATCGGGCATTCAAGTACTACCTGCAATTCGAGAGAAATGCAATAAAGTCACGACCTTTATACGTAACCCCTCGTGGGTTTCGCCAGCTTCTGGTCTAGAGCAGCGCTTGTTCAGTGAAGAGGAGAAGTCTACTTTCAAGGATCAGCCAGGTGCTCTTCTAGAATACCGAAGATCAATTGAGAATGGTCTCAATGGATTATTTGGTATCTTCATGAAAAACCACAAGCTCCAAGAAGAGACTCGCGCCTATATCCAAGGTCAAATGGTCGAAAAGCTCGGTGATGCTGATTTGGTATCAAAACTGATACCCAGCTTCAGTCTCGGCTGCCGTCGACTCACTCCAGGTGTCAACTATTTAGAGTCGCTAACTCAGCCCAACGTTGAGGTCGTCTGTGGAAATATAGACTCACTTACCGAGTTGGGTTGCGTGTGTGACGATGGCAAAGAGTATCCCGTCGACGTCCTTATCTGCGCCACAGGTTTTGATACGAATTTCCGCCCCCGCTTCCCTATCGTGTCACATACTGGAGAAAACCTGCAAGACAAATGGGAGAAGGATCCCCAGTCCTACCTGGGAGTAGCCGCTGCAGGTTTTCCAAATTATTTGACCATATTAGGGCCGAATGGCCCAATCGGAAACGGCCCTGTTCTCTATGGCGTGGAGACACAAGTCGACTGGATATGCAGGTTAATCGACCAATATCAAACAACCAACATCAAGATGTTCGTCCCAAAGGAAGAGGCTGTTCGGGATTTTATAGAATACAAGGATTACTTCATGAAAAGGACAGTATGGACAGACCCTTGTCAATCGTGGTATAAGAATAGGGGCGATGGACGGGTCACTGCCCTTTGGCCAGGTAGCACATTGCACTACGTCGAGTGCATGAAGAAGATACGGCTAGATGACTTCGAAGTCACCTACGCGGGGAACCGCTTTGCGTGGCTGGGTAACGGGTACTCGCAAACGGAGCTTGACGAAACAGCTGACTGGGCGTATTATATTCGCGAAAAGGATGATAGCTCTCCTCTCTCAACCGCTGGACAGAGAAAGTTGCTTACGAAGAGCGGTACGGTCCAGGATCGTGGACTGGTCAAATTCACCTAGCTGCACTAAGAGGCGTTTAGAGCTAGGTTGTAGTTTAGGGTTCATTGCAGGGATTAAACTTTTCTTTTTCCCTTCCTTTTTCCTCTTTTTCCCCCTCCTTTTCGATTGCCTTCAATCAAGTGAGGACTATAGCACTCCTACAAGCCTGACTACCGTAGTCCGAAGTTCTACAACTATCTGTATCGCTTATTCTCGACATGCGTGATTGACTGCTTCAAGACTCGATATCGAATTATCTGTAGCTGAACTAGTAACACGGTATCCAAATACTAAGTATACAAAAATCATCAGAGTGCTCAAGAGCAACTACGCTGTTTAAGTCTAACATATTTGCTCTTGTCACAAAAGAGTGTATATTCTATATGACTAACCCAATTTCTCTCAATGCTATGCTACCATCGGTGCCCGGCATTCCAGCAGGCGACAGTGTTGTACTTTGATGGAGAATGCCCGTGCAGAGAACTACCGTCTTTGAGACACTAATTATAGACAAAGCTCATTATTCTGAAAAGTTGATGTAACAAGGTTCAAGACATCAAGTGTAAAAACTTGAATTTAGATTATGGCTGACAATCACATCGGACTGTGGGAGACTGCACTGTATCAATTGCTGTGTCGTCAACGGTTTCTTATTTACTTTTCGTGCATAGCTGCCGTCTACCTGAAATAATAAATGTTACTCACAAGATCAAAGCAAACGCTCCAGACTAAGTCTCTCCCCGTCATCATCAAACTTAATATTTCATACATAATCTCGAGCATTTGTTCTGAGAACAGAACATCGAGATGAGTTTCTGTTGCGTGCTAAGTCAAGCCTACCCGGATTAGCCTAGGGCCACTCAACTAGCCTATATATAGGCGGGACTTAAGCAGGTCTTCCATCACTGTTCGACCTGTTTTTCTTTCCACTACTTATCTTCATAAACAGCATGTTCAAATCGCCGTTTGGTTATCCTTTCACAGTTTCAGTATAAGTTTGGAATAGAGTCGCAAGGCTCTATTTCAAAAGATAGACTACAACTTAAATTTCAAGAAATTAGAATGAGCGTTATTCGAGTATCTTCTACGCACTACAGAACGGAATTTAAGTAAATAATCCCATCATGCAGGTAAGGACAACATAGCATATGCCCGCGAATCATTACAATAATAAAAGTCATATATAGACTTCCTAATATGTCTGCCATTTCCCTTGACTTCGTTATTCTTGTTTTTTAATTACGAGTATCAGGCATTAATACACTTGATTTATTGTTAAGTTAAGTCGAGCGAAAAGGCCCGTACATCCTGTACAGTTGGAGTCAGGTCTCACCCTTCAAATCACTTTAGCTTGGTTGGTTCTGTGGCTCACGTAGATGTGGTTAAGTCAGATGTGGCTGGGCTTGTTTGGGCTCTAATTACCTTAGTTAATACTCCTTACTTATCTACCGTCGAAGATTCTTGGGGCCGACTACCGCTGTCGGAAATAATCAGGAAATGGGAATGATTGAAGTGCCAAGACCAATCCTTTCAGCGCGATTCGAGGGTCTATCTCGGCAGCTGCTGGTTCGAGTGGTTCTCTACACTGCGTTGATATTTACCGTTATTCGACTGTTCTACATGTAGGTTAGTGTACTGGCCGCGCACAAGTCCTACACTATGCTCCGTGGGGAGACCGACTGGGCCTCTAGTTGAGGTTACTCGGATTGCCCGGGCAGTGCCCGGTTGCTCTAGCGAGTCAGAATTAGTTGCTTCCGCAGTAATTCTGACTTGGAAGTCCCAAAGAAGCATAGCACCACGGGTATAACTACAGTACAATAGCTTTTCTTCAGCATACTAGGTATGTCATGGCACTCAAGATCTCTGTGAATATTAAAGCGAACACGATATATAAATGGTATTATCACAATTTTGACAAAATGTATTTATACACCATTTGCGAGCATGGAGAATTGCCGCTGAGAGTTCTCTCTTTGGGCATCAACTCTGGTCTATGGCCAACACATCCACGATACATGATGCACTGAACACGCCCCGCCGCTGTCCAATTCAAATTCTACAAGAAGCTTGTGACCTCAAGGTTAGCGTAGACTATCTATAACCAGTATACCGGCAGTTAGTGCTACAGCAGCCGCCAGCATAATGTCCCCCACAAACAGTACCCAAGGATTAGTGCCGTCTTACCAAGCCGATGGACCAGCCGATTTTACATGTTAGTGGAGAAGTGTAGGTCAGCCGGCCCCGAGCTACCCCGGCTACCACGCAAAATATTCGCCGCTTCCACGTCAACAGGACGAGCTACAGGGAAGCCCCAGGCTAAGAGCGGAGCGGGACCGGCGTAGCATACACACTCATACGTACTGAATAGTTCCTCCTGAATATTGTAGCGTAGCGTATTAGAGCTTCCACTTCGGAGACACAAACAGAAAGGTAAAGTAGAACATGAGTTGGACCAGTCTCACTATATACCAGGTGTATAACGTTCCAATTTAACAGTACAATGTATTTCATAAAATTCCTAAATTATTCGGCAGATCAGCGGCATTCGTATTTTGAATACCATGTTATGCAGTCCTATTCCTAAAGTAGCTGAAGGCAGTAGTGTACAGCCCATCCCACACTACCTCCCGAGCCCTCCCATGTGTTTTTGTACGGGGATGCTACTCTCCACTTCGCCGAGTTAGGTCCATTCAGTGCCACAAAACGCTTACAGTACACTAGTGCGTAACCGTCCCAGCCTTAGAGCAGATACAGGTCTGTGTTAAAACTGAACAGAGAAATGGAGGTACATTACTGAGCGTCATTGTGATATGGCTCGACCATAGGTTCACCAAATTACAACTAAGCTAAACGGCTAGACTATGTACATTATCCGGTGTTGCGAGAATATAGCTGATCCCCATAGCCTGTACCATGAAGTTCTCTCCAGGCTTGGCCCTGATGATCGCGGGGCCTGGATCCACGGGCGCGGTAAGGATAGACCTTGCTGTGTTAGATGGGGGGGGAAGATGGGGGTAAGCGTGGAGGACAGCAGGTTCTGTTCATGTCCGTTGGCACACTTTGTGGGGGAATGGAGACCCCAGATTCCCATAACATTCAATAAGTAGATAGATGGTCACGCTACCCTCGTCGTATACCGTTTCTATTAATCCAATATCGGCTTTCCCAAGTCCTCATGGCACTGTTCTTGTTTTTCTGTGGTGATTCTTTGCAGTCGAAGCGTCGTTTTGAGTAACTACTGCACCCCAAAATGGCTGAGGAGTTAGAGATAGACATCTCCAATCAGGAGAATGTCTCACAGCGTACCAATACTATAAGACGAAGTAGTAAGCAAAACATTCGACATCGAGCCTCTGTCGCCTGCTATTCATGTAGAGATCGTCGTATACGTTGTGTAGTTCCAAAGGGAGCCTCTGCATGTACACAATGTAAACGGTCTGGGACGGAATGTGTGATCAAAATGGATGATGAGCGTCGTAGGTAAGAAAGTCCGATTCAATGAAATTTTTGCGTCTGGTATCATCAAAAGCTAGCAATGCTAATAGAGAAGAGCAGACCAATATCCAAGGCATACGTGTCATCGCTATCCGCTCGCATCGAATTGTTAGAAAGCATGTTGGAAGATAAAGGTGTATTCATTCCTCCAGCTATACACCCGCCTGCGACAAAAAATGAAACACAGTCCGCGAGCTCTGGAGATGATATCCGAATACCAAACCTTGAGAGCCGACGACGCTCAAGCTCCGACGCTAGTCAAACAAGCCGCCATATTTTATCGCCGCCCTATTCTCATGAAGACTTATCCATGACCCATCATGTCGTGGAAGACCCTGTGAACATTGATACGCCAAGACTGGGAAAGGAAACTATTCAAAAGGAATATCCATCACTTAAAAAGCCGAATCTTAAACAAGAAGATATTATGTATCAATTACTCTGTCCTAATGGAGGTCTCTTGTACGATCAGCTTCCAAGAACACCGGGATTATTTGATCATTCTGCCGATCACAATACATATGCCAACACTCACAGAACATACGAGACCAGAGAATCACCAGAGCAGATCCGCCGAGCGGAACGGATTATCAGATCGCTGACACCGAAAACCTACGACTATCTAATGCAGAATTTCTGGAGGCATCAGAACAGCGTCTTCCAAGTCGTTGACAGGGCTGATTTCGAAGCAGACAGAGGCTCCGAAGCGCCCAAGTTTTACTCGTCATTCCTACACGTTATAATGCTGGCTTTGGGGTGGCAATTTGCCAATAAAGACAGCTGCGACGTAGCAAGAACTAATCTAGGGAATCATGAGAGCTCTATGCACCGAGAAGCTAAATCCATGCTCGATATGGACTTAGAGAGACCTATGGGCGTCTCAAGTGTGCAATCTCTTTTGCTTCTGGGAGACCTTGAGTACGGCGTTGGCAGAGAGAATACAGGCTGGATGTACATTGGTCAGTCATGAAATTCATAATCGAAGGGAACTTTAACAACCCACTGACTATCAGACACAGGGATGGCAAATCGTTTGGCCCTTGACATGGGATTGAATGTTAACTGCAGCAACAGTAGACTTCTCGAGCTGCCTGACCAAGAAATCCGTGTAAGGCGAAGAGTAATGAAAGCATGCGTTGTTTATGAAACGTATTGGGCTCTATTCCTTGGACGAAGAGCAAACATAGAACGCGGGGAAATTGATTTTAACGCGTCTGAGACCACCTCTCCCAGCCATCCATATAGACATGGCACTGGTACACCGACGGATACTAGATCGAGCGAAGAAGAAATTAATGACCAGCTTTTCGAGCTCATGCGTCTAGCTAGTAGGATCATGGAAAGTAGGACCAGACTCAGTCGCAGTCGAAACCCAACCGCTTCATTCACTACGGAAACAGCAAAACATACTTCCACGGACGTATCAATACTTGACCAACAACTTCAAGATTGGTATCAGCGACTTCCAAATCATTTGATTTGGAGTCCAAAAAATATCAGAAATGCTCCTTTCAGTTATTTTTTGCTCCATGAGCAGTATCAGGCCGTGGTCATCCTTTTGCACAGCTCACTGGAGGCACAAGGACTGGCGTATAACAACGAACCAACATCGCTGCCGCCATCAAGTCCACATAACCAAACTAATAATTCAACCAAGTCAGTACCGAGCGCATGCATTGAAGCAGCTATTCAGTTCGCCCAAATAGTCTCTCAATCTAGAGAGAAGTGCGATGTTGGAAAAAGATTCTGCGCTAGTTTGCAGCCAACAAGAGTCGCGGCTGTCACCTTGCTTGCCGCGATTGAGCTAAGCAAGGACGACGCGGACCGGAGAGTTTATCTTTCGTCTCTCCAGGTGCTTCTCGATGCCGTCCGAGTTATGAGTCTTTCATACCAACCCGCAACCAGGTTGGGAAGCTTGATACAAGCTGGCCTCGCGCGGCTACGCCTGGGCTTCAGCAGCTCTCAAATTGGAAATGATAACCATTGGGAGAAGGACACAAATCACTTGTACAACGATTCCAAAGCCCAATCTAAGGGTACTAATATGTTTTCATCCTTCAAATCGAACCGAGAGCTCTACGACAGCGACCAGTTTCTTACGGATAATGGACGCTCAAGCACCATTAGGCCTCAGACTAGTTTCGAGTATACTAGACCCAGGCTCCCCTCTCATGCACTGCCTAGTCCTACTAGTAGCCAGTACCCCAACGGAGATCATTCAAATATCCCTAATCTTGGCCCTATTTTTCCTGGTTCCCCTGAATCGTCCATGAACGTCGATTCGCTCTACTCCATAGGCACGAAAAGCATTTACTCTAATAATAGTATTCTACCCATCAGATACGGGTCAGATAACTTCCTCCGAGTAGCTCCATCATCAAAAGTATGGGGTCTTCATAGTTTACATGCAGCAAGCGAACTCAAGCAACCCGGACAAGACATAGATTCGCAAATGCCGGACTGGGTAGGAGAATCCGTGACAGCATTATCTGTGCCACAATTTGACAATTCAAATGCAGCACTGAGCACAGGTTTGGACTCCAACTTCGACACGAAGAGTCTGTCTGGATATAAGCGCGAGGATTCAGCTAGTTTAGGGTGGGTGAACAGTGAAAGGGGAACCAACGCGCTCACGCCTATAAGTCTTAAGGATTCTGTACAAAACTCAGACAAAGAGCACGCTAACAGCGATGTTGCCGCTCCGCCTCGCAACTACGAGTTAGACTTTTTAAGTTTGTAATATCTAGCTCTTTTACTCTCCTTATTTCTTGGTAAAGCGAGGCGTTTATGGATGACCTAGGGTTGGATTATACGTCGATTTTGGACCACCTCTTGTAGCATTTATTATGCGGTTGCTTGTCAAAAAGGGTAGCAGGGCCACAGACATGATGATATGATTGCTTTATAAATAAATTTCAGAGAGCCGTACTTGACGTCTCGGTTTGAAAGCAATTTCTTTAACTTGCTAAGACTACCCGGCTCGATCTACGGTAGCTCGTGTTTCGCTATTGAATGCTATCGACTCTTAATAATACTATTATTTAGTTAAAGATTATTTGCTATAAGATGAAAAATGGCATACAACGAGTTTCCACCGACCATTAGGCATGATGACGTGCATTCAAATGATTTGCACATGCATCGAAGCCTTCATTCTACGAAATAGATTTGCACCTACATTTCATAGTAAATCAGTGATACGGTGTTCCGTCCATAGCCCTTGATTTATTCTTTTGATATTCAGCCACCAAATAGACTGGGTCAGCCACCACCTTATCACTCCCCTTCAAAAGGAGATGCATTCGAAGAACAACAAGAAAAAAGTGAACAGAAGTCTATTGCAGGGGCGGGAAAGCCAAAGAGACACTAAGTATTAAAGTGGAGTGCCAAGGGGGTGGCTGACTTAGCCACTCACGTAGCTTACGAAGAATCATGGAAATCACAAATAGTAGGGGAATGGGAGAAGAGAAAGGAGGAGTAAGTCAACTATTCCCCACGTCCTATTCACTAATTTAGCAATATCTCTAAAAGTCAATCATTTTAAGAAGCGAGCGCGAAGTTCTATCTCCAAGAGTGTGAATTCCCATAGGCAGGCAATCCAAGTTGACATGGAAGACATGTCCTCAGCTCAAAGCACAGAGGTAAGCATGATATGTATCCAAACATCACCGTGTTCTTTCACATACGACCATAGGATCTGGAAAACGCGGGGTCCCGTCCGCTCCCCCATAGCTAAGCCAGATACCGCCAGATTAGTAGTTGGGTCGGTGACGACCAGCGAATCCCTGGTGTTGTATGTGTTTTTGCCGTTTTTTATTTACCCCTTTTACGCTCTTTTCCCCTTCCGTTTCCGTTTTGCTTCATTCCAATAAGGAGAGTAGTAGCACAACAGCTACCCACTGTTAGCCTTAGCGTATTCGATCTCATATATTCAATCTCATTAGATACAATCAACCGACGAAGCACTCAGGAAATATCATCCTCCACTGGTATTTCACCTCTTGCGCTGCTCGCTCTGCTCAACTGACGACTTCAGTCAGTTGAACTCGCTTGTCGGTCTCAGTCCCAGTCCGCTTTTGTCATAAGCCATATCGACCATCTTCATCTGACTGGTAGAATCTTTCCCAGTGACCCAGTACTGCACCTCCCGACCCCTGATCCTATTCACGAACGATTCGAGCTGAAACCGATAGGACATCCACCAGGACTCTCCAGGGAGATCTGTAAATTCGCCGCCGGCCTCCTTAAAATTGTATGCCTTGTGTGAGGCAGTCTCGGTCCAGCTCCTGACTGGACGTTTATCATCCTTCTTGCGGACAGTGTAGGAGTCCTTGACGTCGATGCGATGCCAGAAAATAGCATGTAGAAAGCCATGCATTGTTACCACACGTGTTCGCACCTTTTCTTCAGAATCGGGGAGTGCTTTGTCGGGAACGACGATCTCCCTATGCGTGACCCTGGCCTCAGACGGCTTCCAAATGACCGGACCCATCAGTGTTCCCTCTGCCTCGCCAATGCCACCGTTAGGGAAGCGGAATTTGGCAGCGAAGCTGGCGTCACACTTGTCGTGCATGCCATCGCCCAGGGTAGTAGTATCGATAGCCAAACATTCCTCGGGCTCCTCCCCAAAGATCATGCGTAGCATTGCGAAGTTATAGGTGCCTATCTGCATCATGGCACCCCCGCCCAGCTTATAGTTAAACTCGATATTTCCTGGCGCAGTGAGCCATGAAGGGATCATGGCGTCCGTGTGGACGTGTACCACGTCATCCGGGCTTATAAAAGACAGAAACTTGTGCACTGCGGGATGGAAGCGGTTATGAAATGCTTCAAGCACTACAGGAGCGTTGGGCTGCGAGAGTTCTGGCAGGTTAAAAAGTCCCGCGGCTTCGGTGTGATTGTTGACTGATGGCTTCTCCAGAAGAACATGCTTTCCCGCACGGATCGAGCGAACGGTCCATTCATAATGCAGACTATTAGCCAGAGGGATGAAGACGGCATCGATGTTGGGGTCGTCGAGAATATCTGTACTCAGCTCTAGACAGTGTCGTAACCAGAAAGTCATGAGTGCTTACCTTGGTATGTGTTCCGTACTTCGGGGATCCCATGTTTCTTCGCAAACTCCTCTGCCCGTGATCGGTCTCGAGCAGCTACAGCCTGGACAACGACATCAGGATGCGAGGCAGCCGCTATAATTAGTGAGACCGGCCTAGTGGTGTCAGTTGCGCTGCGTGACCTTTGGAGTCTATTACTAACGCAGTTTTCGCGGCTCCTAATACGCCAAATCTAATGGCCCTGTCGTTTTTCTCTGGCTTTGGAGGATAAAAAGCCGTATAAAGGCGGCTTACCAACGCGAACATGTTGAATACCGCTCTAAGGCAACGGGTTACAGAAGTATCGACTCATCCGAAGCTAACCTTTATATATGATGTACGGGACCTCAGCCAACCAAGATATCGCCCAGGCATATATCAAAGAAAACACTCTCGGTTGGCTACTGTCTGTTGGATTTGGCTTATAAATAGCTTCGATCACTGTTTCCTGGTCGCCGACGGCACAGTAGAATCGCCGACGGCCCAACCATGCCCCCGCAGAGGTACTTGTAAGGATGAGACGTTGCTTAACTCCGGGAAGATTCAAGTGAGCGTACCTTCTAATTATGCATATACATGGCTTAGTTGAAGGAAGCAAGCTGGTGCCGTTATGTCACTAAGGAAATGAAGGTATGTGTGCGTATGTAAGGGGATGAGTACGTTATCACGTTCCTTATAGGAACTAGAACACAAGTGAGTGGTATCAATAGGCAGATATAAACACTCTCTACCAATCACAGTTCATTTTTCTCCTAGGTTTTGGCTCAGGAATTAAGCCATTCACACCATTAGCGACAACGCAATATTAGAGAATGAAGCATGGTCACGCATATCCCGGATTTAGATCCAAATCATCAGACCTGATACACTTCAGCCAATCCGGAACATAACAGAATATAGATTCCATAGCGTTACTCCAGTAGTATATATTTCAGCTAACAGCAGCATATACCCAGTTTAATATACATTAGACATCATCTTAGACATAACAGGACGATCTACTTACTCAACCCCTTGTTCTATCTTTCAATTAATCCCATATTTAGAAAATATTTCATAGCTCGAGTATATTCAGGTGGATATTGCTTCGCGTAACTAAGCCACATGGGTACATGCGTCGTAGACCCTGGGTAATGTATTAATAAAAGTAGCGAAAAAAGAGCGAACCCAAGCCGAAAGTTTACCGATGGGTTTGTATTATGTAATACTAAACAGGATCAATTCAACAGCATTTCACGATGCAACGGTGTCTGCACTGAATTCACACTGCTTATAATACTGAATCACTTGTGTTCATCTTCCTGTTGAAGTAGTGCTGGAAAGTCCCTGTCTGGTGATACGTCGGAAGCAGTTTGCAAGGAGTACCCCATTACGGCGGAACTAGGACACACTTTGAATAGGGCCCAGAGATTGTCATTAGGGGAGCACCGGCCGTTACGAAACAATGTTCATAAGCCTCGTTTATTTTTCTGTATCATTTTTACATCCAAAAGGCAGTCTGCTATTCAATTGTCTACGAAAGCGCTGTCAATCTACACCGCGAAAACTGCATGCTTGATGCATGTATCGCATCAAGGGCTCATATATATCTCTGCGTGATACATCCAGGTTTTATCTCAGATAGTTGGGAGGTCTTCTCTACCTTGCCTTCAGCGCTCGTATCCATTCCTAGGAATTGAAGTTTCCTGTCTCATACTAAACTACAGCCCCTGGATGTGCACTAATACCATCGATTAATGAGAGCTGATACTATCCGACACAGGAAGCTCTGCTGATATAACCAGACTATTTGACAGTATGTAATTTCTCCTTTTCCCATTCTTTCTATTCCCTAAACCATATCCCCAAACCCCATCTAGGGATAGTAAGGTTCGCCCTCAATAGCATCAACACCCTCATCAACAACCCTCTTCACAGCAGCCTCAGGCTCCTCATCCCCATCAAGCATATCCAACCAACTAGTCTTAGCCCTCGGGTTATCCAGCAACAAAGCAGCAAGCAGCGCAACAGACGCACGACTAGAAGTACCACTAGTAATCGGGACCCGTCCCAGCGCGACCTTACCCGCAGGCTCCAAGGTCAGGAGTCCAGGTCTCAGATTGATGCCCGCGAAATCCGAGGGTCGCTTCTTGCTTTCTTCGTAGAGCACCTGGTCCGCCGCGACCTTGGCCTGGTAATAGCGCTCGAGCTTCTTCAGCTTCGTCTCCTTTTCCTCTTTCCACTGCTCGTCGGTCCACCACGGCGCCTTCTCTAGTCGCGACGTGATGAAGGAGATCATGATGAATTTGGTGATGGAGGGTGTTGCTACGGAGGCGCGGATGAAGTGGATCGCTGCATCGCGGTCGATGGCGAAGGTCTGGGTGAATTGATTGTAGTCAGTCTCATTTTCAATTTCCAAATCTCCATTTCATTTCAATGCCTCCGATCTAGCGCTCTCGTCGCACGCACGAGACAGTGCCGCTATAGTGTTATGGGGTGTGACCTACTCGCTCCGGCGCGCCTTTACCACCAGCGCCAGCACTCCAAACGACGTAGTCGGGCTTGACTTCGTCGATAATGCTCTTAGCCTGCGCGTCGCTCTTCACCTCTTCCAGACTCCGCACGATAACATTCAGCTTGCCGCTCTGGTTCTCGCCGAGTTTCTGCAGATTGGCGACCTGGTCCGGGTTGCGGATGATGCTCGTCACGGTCCACGACCTCTGGAGGAGTAAGGGAGTCAGCAGCTGGGCGATTTTGCCGCTGCCTCCTAGGACTAGGACGTGGTGTGCTGCCATGTTTTCTTCACTTCGTCTCTGGAGGTATATGATCTCGTTGAGTGAGGGATGGTTTTTCAATTGTGAGATTTGTTGACTTTATATAGAGCTGTTGGGTGTTCTACATTAATGTCGAGTACATGAGGTAATCCCCGGAGCTTCGGAGTGGGCACAAAGCGTGCATCGCGATTACGTCACGACGATATCGGTTGATGAATGCGGGGATTGAAACATCTCAGCAAATGGGATGCAACACTGGCTGATCACGTATATTGAAGTGTCTCACACAGCAAATACGATTACCTATGTGAATTTTGTCAGAGGCTGAATGTAACATGAAGGTACCTAAAAGCTTAGCGGGGTTGAGTTCAAGCCCCGGTATATACTAGTATATATATTACTACACAGATTACAATTATAATTATCAGACGGCTTAAATAGCGAAGCCACCCGAGTTGTGCTGTCGTGGTTCTCCGCCGGCCTCAAATGTGCCATTGGGCAACAAGCGCAAACCCTGTGCCGTGCTCTGGCCGGGGGCTACCCACGTCACGTTGTGACCCAGGCTGCCCAAGAAGTCAACAGTTTCATTGTTGTAGGCGTATTCAAACGAGACCTGGTTAGGGCTCAGCTGATCGTGCAATCTGGGCTGGGCGAGAGCTTCCTCAACCGTCAAGCCCTGGTCGATGACATGGTGGATGTTCTGGATGGTGGCCGTGATGATTCGGCTGCCTCCAGCGGAGCCAATGACGAGGTAGAGCTTTCCATCCGGGCTCTCTGCGATCACGGGTGAGATTGAGGATAGGGGTCGCTTGCCAGGGCGAATGTAGTTGGCCGGAGAGGGGATGTAGCCGAAAGCGTTGCTCGAGTTGGGAATGGAGAAGTCGTTCATCTCGTCGTTCATGATGACGCCGGTTTCGGGAATTATGAGTTGCGATCCGAACAACAAGTTGATGGTGGTGGTAGCACTGACGGCCAGGCCGGTGTGGTCAGCGGCGACAATGTGGCTAGTACCTGGTGTTGGCAGACTCTCGAAACCCTGGGGGTCATAGGAAGAGACATTCAGTGTGTGGAAGTCGGAAATCTTAGATCGGACTTGAGCGGCAGTGGCGTTACTAAGGATGTCGGCCTCGTACGCATCAAGACCTGAGACGAATAAGGGATCACCTAATTCGGAGCGTTGGCCATATGCAAACCGGATAGCTTCATCCAAGCGATGAGTGGTGAGGTTGATCGCGGATGGTTCGCCAAAGTCGTCGTAGCCGTTGACAATGTTCAACGCACTCAAGGTAACTATACCACCCGAAGGGGCACTGGTACCAGTAAGCTTGTAGCCACGGTATGTGATCACGGAGGGCTTCCTAATCGCGACGGTGTAGTTCTTCAGATCCTCCAGAGTCATCGTTCCGTTAGCCTTAGTCAGCGCGGCAATGGTGGCCTCTGCAATGGGACCGGTGTAGAAAGCATCGGGGCCGTCGTTGGCGATGGTCTCCAAGGTGTCTGCGTATCGCTTGCGGGTTATGGTGTCGCCCAGCTGCACGATGTGGCCGTGCGGCGCGAAATCAATAGCCCAAGCCGGGTCCTGACTCAGGAACGTGTTGCTGGGCGTAGTGGTATTGATGTAATGGATTAGATCCTCTGTCACCTTGAAGCCATAGCGAGCCACCTTTACGGCGGGCAGAACGAGCTCTTTCCAAGGCCTAGAACCGTAGTTCTTGTGAAGGTACTCTAAGCCCCTCAGTTCGCCAGGAACACCACTGGAATTGTGTAAGTTCATGAAACCCAATTACTCCGAATACTGGTAGCTTATGAATAGCTTTCTTACCTGGCTAATCCACCGTACAGACTGAGGTTTGTGTCATTGTTGTACATGTCCTGGAATGCCGCAGCGGGTGCCGTCTCACGGAAATCGATGAACTCGTACTGGCCATCGCTCCCCCTTACAAGCATGAAGCCACCACCACCAATACCACTGTGGTACATGCCGATCACTCCAATGCAGAATTGCGTAGCCACGTGGGCATCGGCAGCATTTCCGCCCTTCTTGAGGACATCGATACCGATTTCAGAGCAAACTGAGCTCTCCGACGCAACGGCACCCAGCTTCGGGATTTCACTGGTGCATGGCTTGGCCAACCCCGACTGGGCGAGTAAGCCCAAGTGCACGGCCGCTGTGGCCAGTTTTGAGAAGGACGGCATGGCGAAGCAAGCAATGGAAACCCGTGTTACAGCTTCGTGATCGACCAGGGCCCGTGACACACCAGAGTTGGACTGCCACAACAGAGACTGGAGAAGATGAGAAGCAGGAAGACTTGGCGTTCAGAGCCTCATCGCGACTTATGTATCCAGGCACGACGCGTGGTCGGCGGGCTACAGTACATGATTACATCGGTCAGCGGCGCTGCACAACGATGGCGACATATGGAACTAGCAGGGTTCGCTGATGGCTCTCCAATCTTTGCTGTGAGCAGTTGTTGATAGCGTAGGTAAGCGTGCCGAGCGTGCTACAAAACAGTCAACAATGGGCTTATCAACAACAACATGCATACTAAATGCCTATGTACCTAGGTACTTACATTAATATACCTATGTACATTTCAGCTGATCCCTCCCGCCATGAGCCTAGCGTACCTAGACCAGCTTTAGCGTCCTCAAAACGTGGTATTGCATCATCGCAGGAGCCTAATTGCAATGAGCTATCTTGTAGCGGTCCTCTTCGGCCTTCCTCTTCTAGCACCGGCTGAGGGCCTGTACTGGGCCAGCTAATCTTACAGCAATTCCTTCACACTGTGAAGAATGCTGTCGAATTAAACCTCGTTCAGTACTCGTTGGACCGGTTCTCGGCATCCCCGGCCAGAAATCATGATAGGTAAGCCTATCTCACACAAAAACAGACATGAGGGGCTGTTAATGAGCAAAAGAGCTGTGAGAACAACCTGCACGTAAGATGCACGTTTACTTATAAGTGAGTTGTTATTACGAGTAGTGTTACCGGTAGGTATTGATGATCCGTCTGGAAAGATAAGTAACTTCGAGAATGATAGATGCAAGTACATAAATACATATACTTAGCATTTGTCTTACTCGAACCGTACAGTAAATCCGATCTGACATTGAGCATTCCAAACCACGATGGAAAACAAAAGCCATGTTAGAGACCAAGACAGGAGACACATCACGACGGTAAGGGAATGAAAATAGAGGCAGTCTAGAACGCAGTTGTCTAAGACATCTAATACCCACAACTCAGATAATGCCATTCAGCTTCATATTTCCATACATCTATCCATCCATCCATCCATCCATTCACTCAGTCAAAAACATCACTCACATACCTGACCTCACGAATCCCCTCGAGCCACCTCTGCGCATCCTCCTCGCTCCGATCAGGAAACGCACTCCTCCAAATGCGCTTCGTAACCTCATTCGTGCTCCTAGCAAGCTTATTCGCAGAACCACAAACAAAGATCTTAGCCCCGCGCCGAAACAGATCCCGAAGCTCCTCCCTCTCCTCCCACATGCGTTCATGCGTATACTTATAACCCCCATCCCCATCCCCATCGCCATCGCCATTCTCATCCACAGGCCCGCGCCGCGAGAACGCAGGCCGGACCTGCACGGCCCCTAACCCCTCCCACTCGCGCAGCTCCTCCGCGTACAGGAAATCCCGCTCGAAGTCGCGGCAGCCAAAGTACAGCAGCGCGGGCCCCAGAAGCCCCGGGTTGTTCGCGCCGATGCAGGCCCGCTGCTGCACGAAGCCGCGGAACGGCGCTATCCCGGTGCCGGCTGCCACCATGATCAGCGGCGTGCTGGCGTCCCGGGGGAGGTGGAAGCCGGTGTTGTTGGAGCGGCGCACCACGCATCGGATGCGCGATCCTGGTGTTCGCGTTGCTAGGTATGTTGATGCCACGCCGTGGAATTGACGACCTTGTCCGCTGCGCGCTGGGGCTTTGTGCACGTCGTATGTCAGCGTGGCTCGCTCGGTTTTGTCTGACAGCGCGGCGAGGGGTGACGATGAGATGGAGTACTGCCGCGGCGTCAAGGGGCGCAACATGTCCAGATACGCGGCGAAGGATAGCTTGGCGCTGGGGTGGTCCTCGAGGAGATCGATGACCGACAGCCGTTTGTCTACGACCTCTTTCGCGAAGACTTCGGGGGAGGATATGAGGGCTTGCAGCTTTTGCTGGTCGGCTTCGGAAGCTGTTTTGGCGATTGCTTCGATTTGGCGCTTTGATGCTGGTGTGCCTAGCTCTACGCGCGTGCCGAGGATCTCGATGACGGTGCTGGGTCGCTCGCTGCTCTGTGCTAGTGTGTCAGTTAGACGCACAAATGGGTGTTGGGGAACAGCGTACTAGGAATGCTTTGCTCGTGCCCTTGATGGTGATGATGTCGTCCATGTTCAGGTTGAATTGTGTTGTCACTCGTTTAATCTGGTCCGGAGGGTTCGTCGGGAGAACTGCTAAGTAGTCTTGCATTGACTGGTTAGCACAGCACACACGAAGCTGCTCCTAGTAACAGACGTACCTCCAGGCTCGTACGTTACACCCTCGGGCAATTCGATCTCCATATGGTTCTTCGCGGATCCCACCTCCGGGCTAGCGATCTGCTTGTTTTCTCTGACCAAAGCCGTGGAAATCTGCTCTCCGGCAAGCACATCGGCAACTTCCGGCTTTTGTACGATCACTTCTAGCTCAGGGCCAACAGCAACGACGGGCTGCGCCCCGCCGGTGAAGAAAGCGAGCAGCTCGTCGCGCCAATCTTCCCAGGGCCCGGTGGCATCTTCTTTCGCGTCCACGAACTGGGCAGCAATGATCCTCTTAGCCCCCAGTTTGGCCATGGTCTCGTTAACCAACTTCGGGATGCGTTGGAATGTGTTCATCCATTCGCTGTTGCCCGAACCAAACACGGCGTACTGCACATCTTTGAGGCTGTCTGATTTTCCAGTCTCCAACCACGCCACGAATTTCCTGGCGTTGTCTGCGGGCTTACCCTCGTACGAGGGGGTGATGATCACCACAGGGGTATCCTTCGAAAGCTGCTCTGTCCCCTCGTCCATCGTCTTGACCGTAGCGTTGAGGCCTCTGTTCCTCGCTGCCATGTCGAGATCCTCGGCAAGATACTTACAAGTGCCTGCGTTGGAGCCATAGAGGATCAGCAGAGACTGCCCGGTTCCTGTCCCTTTGAACGATTGGGTCGCGGCCACGTGCCCGCTTTGGCTGACTTTATCGACATCCACCTGAACGTTCCCTGGGATTCCCACCGTGGCGCTTTTTCCCGGCCTTCTGACGACTTTGATCTTGAACCCTTCAGGTTTCACAGTCAACGTTGCTTTGAGACCTGCAGAGTGTTATTATTATCAGGATAAAAGGCAGAAGTAGGAGGGGATAGTGTGAGAGTAGCCGTTACTAACGCAAGTTATAGCTCGGATCAACCATGGAGACCTGGAAGCGCTGCAAGAGCATAGCCGTCGCGATGATCATCTCCTGCTCAGCAAAGAACCGACCGATACAGGCTCTAGCTCCATTACCGAACGGCTTCCAGGCATTAGGGGGCAATTTCTCCCACTTCCCGTCCAGCAGCCTATCCGGGCGGAAAACGTCTGCGTCTTCACCCCATACTCTGCGGTCGTGATGCATTCCCCGGACGTTACAGACCAATGTGTCGTCGGTGGTGACGCGGTATTTCCCGCCGATGACGGTGTCCTCGATGGCCGCGATGTTCAGTATGGTGATGGTGCTTGTGATCCGCATCGTCTCGCGGATGCAGGCTTCGATATACTTGAATTGAGTGAGATGCTCCGGTTTCAACACGCCGTCGCCGAGAACCCGGTCTACCTCCTGTTGAGCTTTGTGGTAGGTCTCTGGATTCTTGAGTAAGTTGTAGAACAGAAAAGAGAGAGTACCGCTCGTCGTCTCGTGTCCGGCAACCTATTCGCGACGGTGAGTATATCCTCGCCAGCCCGGAAGATGTTGGCAACTTACTAGGAACGTAACCATGTTAAAACGAATGTTCTCGTCGGAGAGCTTCTCCCCAGTTTGAGGATCACTGGCATTCAACATAGTGTTGAGCAAATCCCGTGCCTCAGGCTTCGGGTTGCGCTTGCGCTCAGCCACGAGCTCGTCACAAAGTTTCCACATCGAGTGGATGTTCTTATCCAGCTCTTCCGCTGACTTGACGCGCAGGTAATTTTCGACCTGGGTGCGATTGGACCGCTTGCCAGCTTCGACCAGCGCGGCGGCCATCTCCCTGGCAAACGGGTGGATTTCATCTCGATAGAAGCTGTTGAAGCGGTAGCCAAAGCCGCAGATTCCGATCATGTCGAAGGCCAATCTGTACTAAACTGTTAATAAGGACACGCGTTTTCTCGACATCTTATAAGAGAGGTACTTATGGTGAAGTCATCAGCAGGCACGATTTCATTATCAGGCCCCATTCTATCGAGCTTGAGAACCAGCTGGGATACCAGGTCGACCATATCGGGAAACATCTTCCTGATCTGTATCGGGCCAAAGACCGGCATCAAGATGCGATGGGCTTTCCCCCAGTTCTACGCAGGCCTTGTCAACGATCGGTCCCATTGCAAAGCAGGGGGCAAAGGTATTCCTCACCTCTTCGTTCCAGTAAGCAGTAAACAGGCCATCGCCTAGGAGAGCCCTAAGTTCTCTGAGAGGGCCGCTCGGTTTCTTTCTGAACCGCGTCTCGTCCATGACTTCATTGATGAGCTCATAGGAAGAAAGGATAACTGCTTTCCGTGCGACGAGGTCGAGCTTGAAGATGTCCCCATAGACTTCTGCGAGGCGCCAGAAGGAAGAAGCTGGGAACGCTGGGTCCATCTCCCGCAGGTTCCCGGTGAACCAATGGGTAGGTGGCTGTGGGATAGGCACAATTGCATTCTCTTTAGCTTCGTGCTGCTCCGGTGTGGTAGCCGAACCGCCAGGTTTGTAGGGGCATGCCATTCTGAATCACTGCAAGATGGGCTCAGAATCGAGGGGTTTAAAGAGTTCTTGGTGCTAAAGCAGCTCCTTGGTTGAAAGAAGCTGACGGTAAGCTAGAAAAGTTTCAGGGGTCCAGAAGTCAAAATCACTGATTGATGGAAGTCTCTGTGCTAAAGTATATCTTGACAGATACTTGTTCATGTTCTATTACAACGTTCCTCAAACTTAATATTTATATTCCTTTCAACTCATCCTACTTATCGTATCACCATTCCATACGCGATGATATTGCGAACACTTTGAGCACTCCCACGCTTCCGCGCGGAAAGCATATCCCAAGTTGGATGAGTAAGAACTCTGCATTCGCTTATGCCTATGCATTCAAACAATTCAATGAGGATGTCCAGGAGAACCAAGGGTCAACATCTAGCAGGGTTGTTATGCAGAATTCCCCAAAGCGAGCGTATCAAACTAGAGCCCGCATTGTAAGGGAGGTCCCGATTGGGGATGCGCCCTGTAGGGCTGCGGCGTGGCGAGGTCATACCCAGATCTATCCAGTCGACGGTTACACGTTTGCCGCTCACGACACCATCGCGGAGGGTCAAAAAGACCATAGATCTATAGACGAGGGAGTCTTCTGCTTCCGTATTCGCTGAGCTGATTCCAATTCTTGTTTATGACTTAGTCATGCTCAACATAAGTTGATATGCAATGATATTGATATCATTACACCGCTCTCATCGATCTTTAAACATTTAGCTCCTTCACCTCCCTGATATGTATCAGCTGTAATAATGTTTATTAGTATTGTTAAGTCTCTCATGCAGAATGGGCTCAAAAGATTCCGGTAAAAAATTCGTCGCGTAAGACCCTGAAGTAGTGGGAGACAGAGCAAAGCCCGCCAAATTTGCATTATGGCGTAGTGCGGGATACTCGTCACAATCATGATGGTTCTCATGCAAGTATATGCATACCTACCTGGGTACCTAGTCTAGGTTAAGTATCAAGACTCTCCGGGAGAATATTCCGCTGCGACATATCATGGCCGCTTTCTACATCATCAGCCGGGTAGAACATATCTCTCTTCTAAAAGATCAATACAAGTTGCTTCAAGTTGTCGCCCAAATGTTAAAAAGATCCCGTAGGGATATGCTTGATGTCGAGCATCCTCTACTTTCGCAATGAAGGTTAGCAATCGGTACTCTATGTTAGAAATTTGGTGAGAGCTAGAGAGCATGTAAGAGCGCATTAATACCTACTTAGGTAACGTCGGCCTAGGTATCGGGACAGGGCACGGCTGATCGTATGGTAAACTTACCACGAGTTATGTAGTGAGTTGGTTTCAATTCTTAACAGCCGTGTTGGTTTTCGCTGGTTAGCTGAATTGGCAGAACTTCATTGAGTATACTGCTAATAGTATATGAGAATCAATAAGTTGTATACCCCGATATTGTATTGATAACTGAGAACAGCTCTGGGTAAAGGGGATTTAGATCCGTATTTTGATAGGACGACCATACGAAATAACAACAGCCATTAGCGTTGCTACATGATAACTAATATGAGTTGGTGTAGTTCGCACCTCACGAAGGCAATCCGATCTACCTAGCGCAAAGGTTGAATGCCCAAGGATATCTGAACTCTTCAAATGCATCATTCCCATATTTCGCTCATGGTGTAGATAACAGCTGACTAAGATCAAGCTTGGATTCGAATTCGCCACTGGTCCGTCGACTTACAAGTACCTAGTGTAACAGAAAGTTACCGAGGCATTTCTGGATCACCTCGCAAATGCTCATTCGTACAAAACCTCTCACCGCTTGCTGCGAGGGGTACTAATTATTGATGATGATATTGACGTCGTTCGTAGGATGGCGAAAGAGGACGCGCGTCCTCGCAGAGGATATACATGTATTCTATCGCACGTGCTGTCGCTATCACACATGCCTTTCTGACATGATTTGCCTTCTGTGGTAATTGAAGAAATCCATTGGGAAAAGCTGTCTACTTGATAGGGCCATCAATTGTTCTGCATACGTGTAATCCACGTCGTCGTCCTCTCGACCTCTCTGTACACATACTGCTAACGATACAGACACCTGACCTACAACTACAGCACCTCAGAATGCAGTGCAACGAAACGAAGCGAAGCGAATATGAACACAACATCAGAGCTGCAGGTAATACCAGTCAAAAAGTGGCGGTAAAACTGCAGTGTGATTGGCTACCAGGCTGGGCGTTATTTCAAAAAGGCCATGATGATTTATACTGGTTTAGGTATTAAAATGGTCAAGTGAAACAATGCGCGTCTTACCAGTCCTCAGCCTGCGAGAATAGTAAAACACCATACCTACTGTAAGTACATGACTTATAACCTAGTCCGGTATCACGATGTCTCGGAGTAGACAGCCTCCGAAGAAAGAGGGCAATTGAGATGTTCTGATCGAAAAGCCACTTTTGACTCCTTCAGCCGCATCCCCATGCTGATTGCGGCTGAGTCAAGCTGAGGATATAAGTCAAGGCAGACAACGCTAGAAGAAGGCATCGCCACAGTTGATCCTGTATATATTTTTGATGGCCTACTGTAAGTTTCCTTAGTTTGTCTTGGCCCTGTAGGTCTTAACATGATAGGTTTCGATCTTGTCCACGTGCTAGTTTCATCACGGCCTTTCCTACATAGATACATAGACTAGCAATCATGATCACTGCACGCATTATCTTCATTTCGCCACAGCGGCTGTCAAGAGGCTATTCAGCTGCCAAGGTTCTGGTTCTGGGCCTTTGGTTGTGAGATTCAAGTCATACCGGGCCAGACTCGCCAGACTAGCGTGGCTAGTGTCATGATCCTGTTGGGTACCTGTCCTGAGCAACTGACTCTCTCGTCTGTTTCGTAGAGGAGATTCTGCCGGATGGTACAGAAGTAAGCCTTTGCCAAGCTGTTAATTTCTCCAGATCAAAGCGCGATCCTGGGGACTAACTAATGGCCAATTATCTGGTGTAATTCCTGAGTGTGGACCAATGCGGATGGGATGGATGCAACAGAGTTCGATTGTCCCGTCTGCACTTATAATGTGTCAGGCTCGTCGCCAGTCCTGCCTTAGGTACCAGGTAGCTTGACCAACGTATATGAACGGCTGTTAATTCACAACTGGAGTCCTTCGCCAAGAACAGCTGAAGCGCTTAGTTCCCTAATTGGTATACGGACAAGTGATTCCCTGCTGGGCGCTTGTACCAATTGTCATGTACCTACAGGGACTTCAAGTTGCTGCGCCTCAAGTGTACCATTACCGGCAGTCCAGATTATGGTAGATGACGCCTCTAAACTAGGGCCGTTGGTGTATTTTGATAAGTCATCGTCCATGAGATAGATAACCCAGCTCACCATGCGAAAAATGTTTGCCTCCCTACTACCGGTGGTGTAGGGCACCTGGGCAGTGCCTTGGGCTAAGTCTGGGCCTCGGGATGCCGATGCCGACCGCGGGGAGCACTGAAAGAGCGCGTTCGCTATAGTGGCTAATTATAAGCACACTTCAGGCCCTTAGGCCCTTGGCATATGATGTAGCGTGGGATGACGTTGCTTGGCGTTGGCAGCTAAGCCCCCCTACGGTAAAGCGTTTCATAGGCAGGTAGACTGCTTCCGCCTTGTCTTACCTTCTAGCCTCCATACACATAGATCCGTCATCTCCTTTCTCTCTTTTTCTCTGCCACACGTTCGCTCCTCTTCTTAAGCTCGCCTCTTCCCTCGACCTTCCTCAGTCCTTTCCTTTTCGCTTGTTTTGCTCCATTCTTTGTCTTCGCTTGCGCTTCCCCATTGCGACAGTCCTTGGCTTCTGTCCTTGGCTGACTAGGCGCCGTCATCTTTCTTGATTATTGTTGTTTCCGCTTTGTCCTAGATAGCCACCGTCACCGTCTCTATCATTTGTTTACGGGACGTCGACTTGTACACTTATTATTTAGTCACGGTTTCGTACGACGTGACTTTTGCGGCAATTGAACCGTGAAAATGAAGAACGTCGTTGCGACGAGCTCCTTGCTCGCCTCTGTCGCCTCTGCCCAGGTTGTTCAATGGGATATCCAGCGGAGGGAAGGGGCTCCGGTGCCCAGGCTTGGCAGACGTGCGAATACGGTACAAGAAGATATTGCCAATAACAGGACGCTCGGCGGCTATTTCGCAACATGCACCGTGGGAACCCCTGCTCAACAATTAACTCTCCAGTTGGATACCGGATCGAGTGATATCTGGGTGCCTGCGAGCAGCGCCAGTGTCTGTGAGGATACGTCGCAAGGAGGCGGCTGTATTTTTGGCTCGTGTGAGTGTGCAAAGATCTCGATCTGCACTTGTGAAAGCATTTCAACTGACTTCTCCAATTCAGATGATGCCGACTCGTCAAGCACGGCCGTTCTTATCAACAAAGAATTCGACATATCCTACGTCGATGGAAGCGGTTCAAGGGGTGACTACATCGGTGAGACCTTTGGAATCGGCGGGATCAAATTAGAAAACATGACTATGGGCTACGCTTTGGACACGGACATTCCCTATGGTCTGGTGGGTGTTGGCTATGCTCTTAACGAAGCGTCTATCTCAGCCACCCAGGAGATATACGACAACCTGCCAATTATGATGCGCAACGAAGGCCATATCAACACCGTCGCCTACAGTCTCTGGTTGAATGACTTGGACGCCAGCAAAGGAAATATTCTATTTGGCGGTATCGATACGGACAAGTACACGGGTGACCTGGTCCGCGTCAGCATTGATGAGGATGCGCGGGCCGATAATTTCACTTCGTTCCAAGTGAGATTGACGTCAGTAGAAGCTGTCTCCTCTTCGGGCAACGATTCTCTCACGTCGACCACCTTCCCTATTCCTGTTGTGCTCGACTCCGGCACCACCTTCAGCTACCTGCCGCAAGATCTGGCCGAGGAGATATGGAAGGAAGTCGGCGCTGAATACACAGTTGTCTCCAACGATGGTACGGGATATCCTCTGCTAGACTGTGACCTGGCCCGCAGCAGCGGCTATTTCTCATTCGGTTTTGGCGGAAACGGAGGCCCCGTCATCAAGGTCGGAATGGATGAGCTGGTTATTCCTGCTGGCCAAATCGACGGAAAGGATACTTGTCTGTTCGGCATTCAGAACTTCAGCAGTGACCCCTTCCTGCTTGGAGACACGTTCCTCCGATCAGCATACGTGGTATATGATCTTGAGAACAATGAAATTGCCCTTGCCCCCACGGACTTCAACGCCACGAGCTCCCACGTTGTAGCGTTTCCAAGCCAGGGAGCCACCATCCCATCCTCCACACCAGCGCCGAGCCAAGACGCTGAGAATTCAGGGCCCAGCACTGAACCAAGCTACAGTGCTAGCAAGGGATTCAGTGACTTGAGCAGCAGCAATAGTGGAAGCGGAAGCTCCAGCGGAAGTGGCAGCAGCGGTGGCAACGGTGACTCGGACAGTGCAGCCTCACTTACTCCTGCTCTTGATTTAACGCAATTGGCTGTTATGGGCGGCAGCATGGCCTTGATGATGTTCGGCGGCGGTGCATTCCTCTTGTTTTAAAAAAAAAATAACCGCATTCTCGCTTGGGTACATGGCGTACGGGTGAATGGCTCAAATACGATACGGTTTTGGGATTCAATTGGCCACGATGGATTGGAACAGCCCAAAAATAAAAAAGAAGAAAAGAAAAGAAAAAAGCAGCGTTCCGTTGTATATTGACAATCTTGGATAGATGTATTATTTAGATGCGAACATAACATAGCCAGCATTAATCAAGACATGGAGTTGCATTCAATTGATCATGAAAACAATGTTCACTCACCTACGACAAGAATTCAAATTGGTACAGCCACTATATTATTATTATTAAAATTTTATTGTTTGCACTTATGACTTACCCACATGTAGCGTATCTTTCTATCACACAGTTGGATTGTTGTTAAAGTGTGTACATTTGCCATCAATTAATACGACTACAGAGGGCATTCATGTGTTGGGGGTGGATAGCGCTATAGACGGCATCTGATTCGCTGAATCGCCTACGAGAACCCGCTAAAATTTTCAGGGGTCCGGGTATCGAATTCTTTAATCTTTCCATTATCAGCGCAAACCGGGTCCTGCTTTTCGGGTTGCTGTTGTTCTCTTTCCACCTTCAATTCTTGTGTTATTCATATTTTTCTTTCATGATGGGGGCACAACGGGCAATTGCTGTCCTCAATGACAGCCGCATTCTTTTCAGCCGTCGGGGCCTATCCAAGCTGAATGCCACCTCGAGAGCCTTTACCACTCGAGCGCCCGCACAGTTCATCGTGGCCCCGTTGCGTGTGGAGGGAAGACGATACTTCAGTTTGACGGGACCGAGATATGCAGCTGCTAGCGCTGCCGCCGGTGCCGCGTAAGGCAACCATATCTCCTACGTCTATGTATTACTTGGTCTGTTGGGCTGCGGTTTACTGACCGCTCTCGTGTTGAATAGCATCAAGCGAGCCGCCGAACAAGCCGCCAACCTCGCCCCGGAAGAAGTTCTCGCCAACATGAGCCCCGAAGAGAAGAAGCGGCTGTCGAAAGTGCGAAACATCGGTATTGCCGTACGTGTCTACCTGCCCTCTCGAGCCGTCTGGGCGTCGACGTGAGTGGCAGAGCTCTCTGTACTGACTGGACCAACCCCGCAGGCACACATCGACAGCGGCAAGACCACCGTTACCGAACGAGTTCTTTACTATACCGGCCGTATCAAGGCGATACACGAGGTCCGAGGTCGTGATGGCGCCGGTGCGAAGATGGACTCGATGGAGCTTGAGCGAGAGAAGGGCATTACCATCCAATCTGCTGCTACTTTCTGTGACTGGAAGAAGACCGAGAACGGACAAGAAGAGACATACCATATCAACCTGATCGATACCCCCGGCCACATTGACTTTACCATCGAGGTCGAGCGTGCCTTGCGTGTGCTGGACGGTGCCGTTATGATTCTGTGCGCCGTGAGCGGTGTCCAGTCCCAGACCGTCACGGTCGACAGACAGATGAAGCGCTACAACGTCCCGCGGATAAGCTTCGTAAACAAGATGGACCGCATGGGTGCCAATCCGTGGAAGGCAGTCGAACAGATCAACTCCAAGTTAAAGATCCCCGCCGCCGCCATCCAGATACCGATTGGTGTGGAGGACCAGTTCAAGGGTGTCGTTGACCTTATTAACATGAAATCCTACTACAACGAAGGCCCTAAGGGAACAATTATAAGAGTGGAGGATAAAGTTCCTGACGACCTGAAGGAGTTCGCCGAGGAGAAGCGCCAAGTTCTGATCGAGAAGCTGGCGGATGTCGACGACGAGATCGCTGAGATATTTCTGGAAGAACAAACGCCTACCCCAGAGCAGATTATGAACGCCATCCGTCGGTCGACGATTGCTCTGAAATTCAGCCCCGTGATGATGGGATCCGCCCTGGCTGATAAATCCATCCAGCCCATGCTTGACGCTGTCTGTGATTACCTCCCGAACCCCAGCGACGTCAAGAACTTAGCTCTCGACAAGAGCAAAAAGGAGGCAGAAACCCAGCTCGTGCCGTACAACTCGCTCCCCTTTGTCGGGTTAGCATTCAAGCTGGAAGAAAACAACTACGGCCAGCTCACCTATATCCGAGTGTACCAGGGTACTCTGAAGAAGGGCACCTACCTATTTAACTCGCGAAACGACAAAAAGGTCCGAATTCCTCGAATTGTGCGTATGCACTCTAATGAGATGGAGGATGTGAACGAAGTAGGGGCAGGAGAGATTTGTGCCGTCTTTGGTGTCGACTGCGCATCAGGTGACACATTCACAGATGGAAACCTGCCCTACACTATGTCTTCTATGTTCGTGCCTGACGCCGTGATGTCGCTGTCCATTAAGCCCAAACGCAGCACAGATGCAGACAACTTCAGTAAGGCGATGAACCGGTTCCAGCGTGAGGATCCCACGTTCAGATTAACGGTCGACGAGGAGAGCGAAGAGACAATCATATCCGGCATGGGTGAATTGCACCTCGAAATCTACGTCGAGCGTCTCCGCCGAGAGTACAAGGTGGAGTGTATCACTGGCCAGCCCCGAGTCGCATACCGCGAGACGATTGGCCAGAAGGCAGAATTCGACTACCTCCTACGAAGGCAGACCGGTGGACCAGGTGACTACGCCCGCGTCGTCGGCTGGATCGAGCCCAACACAGAAACCACCAAGAACGTCTTCGAGAACCAGGTCGTCGGTGGCGTGATTCCGGACAAGTTCATCTCGGCCTGTGGCAAGGGTTTCGAGATCTCGTGCGAGAAGGGCCCGCTGTTGGGCCACAAGGTGATCGGCACGAAGATGGTCGTCAACGACGGCGCGACACACGTGACGGATTCCTCCGATTTCGCCTTCAGCCTGGCGGCGCAGATGGCCTTCAAGAAGGTATTCCACGAGGCCGGTGGTCAGGTCCTCGAGCCGCTGATGAAGACGACCATCATGGCGCCCAACGAGTTCCAGGGCAACATTCTCATGCTCATGAACAAGCGCAACGCCACCATCATCGACACCGAGATCGGTTCCGAGGACTTCACCCTGCTGTGCGACGTCAGCCTTAACTCCATGTTTGGCTTCGCCACGCAGCTGCGCGCCGCGTCGCAGGGCAAGGGCGAGTTCAGCATGGAGTTTAGCCATTACGCGCCTGCTGCGCCGCACTTACAGTACGTTTCTTACTTTGTTTTCTTTCTTTTCGTGTATTTTTCTCTGGTATCTACCTATTACTCTCTTGAACGACGCGGTTTGCTAACTAGATTTTCCCCTTATAGAAAGGAGCTGGTTGCCAAGTACCAGAAGGAACTCGAGGATGCTCGCAAGTAATCGTCGGTGTAAAGAAATCCTTTCTCACGCCGATTCATGAATAATCTAGAACCCCGCTCACCGCTAAGGTGTTGAAAGGGATTCACCCATTCACCTAGGTATCATGTCGTCCCTCACGATACTCTAACTCGAGGATTACGAGCGACATAACACGCGAGCGAATGCGCGAAGCTATGGCCCTCTAAACAGCCTGGGCCTGAAAATTAAAAACAAATGTACTAATACTGTCATGAATACGATAGAGACGATATTTACCCAACAAGACCAGAGGAACGACCTTAACGAAGATCTTAGAAGAGATCTTAAAGGCAGGTCTGATGTGGAACGTGTATATAACATACCTATACCTACTGGGATAGGGTTGAACAGGTGAAAGGAAAAGGATCCGGGACGGCGCCGCTGGTGGTGGTGCTGCTTGGGAAATTTACTTATGAAAGTATGAAATGAATCAGACAGAAATTACCACTCTTAAAACTAACTGCCTTTTGCTTTTCTCGCTTACTGTCTCTGGGGGAAAAGGTGACATGTATAAGTGAGAGTAGGCATGTTTTTCTACGATGGCAGTCCCTCTATTTGTTTATTTGATATATTTGTATTTGATCTCTATCAAATGAGAGTTATTTTCCCTTCGTCCCTTTTCCTTTCCTTTTCTCTACCCAGATTTGGTTTTATTCTTTCTAAGAATTGATCGTGTAGCTCATTCTCATATGTCATATCAACATTCCATGAGTCCCAGTTACAAGCCCCAAGTGATTCCTCTCGGAAACTGGATAGATCATCCTTGCTTTAGGTGTCTCGATTCATTAACTCATTTATTTATACCGCAGATGAACCCCAAGCGATACTTGACTTATAATTTCTTAAGAATATCATTCACGACCTCCTCCGTCGTAGCCTTGCCCCCGAGATCGGGACTGAGCAACCTCGCCTCCTCAAGATTAGCATCAACAGCAGCGTAAATCTTAGCGGCAGCTTCCTCCTCGCCGAGGAACTCAAGCATGAGCGCAGTGCTGCGCAGCGTAGCGATCGGGTTCGCGACCCCCTTGCCTTCAATATCGGGCGCAGAGCCATGGCAGGGCTCACCGATGGCGAAACCTTCGCCGACATTGGCGCTAGGGACAAGACCCAAAGACCCGACGAGGGCCGCGGCGCCGTCCGAGAGGATGTCGCCGTACAAGTTGGGCGCGACAATGACGTCGTAGTCGCCCGGTTGCCGGAAGAGCTTGTACACCATGCTATCAACAATCTGCTCCTCGACAGCAACGCCACCATCAACGAACTGCGCAGCGGCCAGGGCTTCCTTAGCCGAGGTGCGGAAAAGGCCATCGGTCTGCGAGAGCACGTTGGACTTGTGGGTGATCGTCACCAAGGGGCTCTTGTGAATGCTAGCCAGACCCGAATCGCGCAGCTTTTGACGGCGGAGGGCGATCTCCCCGGCCATGGTGGCGATGCGCGAGGAGGCGCGCGCGGTTATGCGCTTGATGGCCTCGGCGTAGACGCCGCCTTTTGCCGGGTCGTTGAGCGTGCGCTCTTCCTTGACGTATAGGTCCTCGGTGTTCTCGCGGACTATTACCATGTCGATTGGGTTGGTGGCTGTTGCTACTGTTTTCACGGGGCGGACGTTGGCGTATAGATCGAGTTTCTTGCGGAGGGCGACCTGTTGTTTTCCGTGTGATAGTAGTTAGCGAGTCTGTCTACACAGGTAAAAGCCCACAAGAGTAAGAGGATTGAGAGGATGTCGTGTAGGGAGGGGATTGGTCACGTACGATGGGTGACGAGTATCCCTTGACGGCCGTCGTGGGCGAGGACACGGCGCCGAAGAGCGCGCCGTCACATTCGGTCTTCAGCACGTCGACGGTGCGGTCCGGGAGGGCGGCGCCTGTCTTCTGGAACGTCTCGAAGCCGGCGTCGAGGTCGGTGAACTCGAATTTCAGGCCTAGTGATGACGGGAGGGCCTCTAGGACGCGCCGACCTGCGGGGATCACTTCACGGCCGATACCATCGCCGGGGATAAGGCCTGCGCTTTCCAGTCAGCTGTCGGTGGTCATAATCTTTTTTTATCTCTTTTGTCTTTTTTTGCTGGTGTAATGTGCAGATAAAATATAATTGGCTGTAAATGGCCAACTGGCTTCCTTACTGACCGATTCGGAGGACACGAGACGCCATCGTGGAGAGAAAAGAGTCAATTGACAATTAACAAAAGGCCTCGACCGCTCGCAGACAAGAGTACCGGGTACTCAGTGTAAGGGAAATAAGTTGGTGGTGATGTTTAGCAGCGTCGAGGCACGCAAGCAAGCAAGCAAGCAAGCAATGACGGCCAACCGAAAAAAGTAATTGGGTGACATCAAGCGGTTACGGAGCTAGGATGCGCTCACCCGAGCTCTAGTGGGGGGGTCGGGGGGATCTTTTTTTTGCTCGGGAAATGCTGGGGATGGGCATTCTCCGCAGATCGGAGCGAAAAGCACTTTGGGGCTCGAGGCTGTTTTGGGAGTGCCGTGGGGAGAAGACCGGGGTTATTCGCCTGTGTAACTTCAGGACCTTGAGGTTTCAATAAATTAAACGTTTAAATTAATTAATTCAAGGCCACCTCGACCGCGCCATGTTGGGAGCTGGGCAAAAAGAAAAGTTAGGTGTGAATCATTTGCTCGGAAAATCCATAATTATTCTACGTTTAATCTCGTAATGAAAACGAACTAAACCAGGTGTATACTGTAAGTCGTTGTGGTGAGAGCAAACTTGAATGGATGCGCGCCGTTTACTGTACTGCCCTGCATGCATGTGCTGCTGCAGTTTCACTGGCGGATGCAGCCGATCTGCATCCTGCAAGTAACTTTAGGCCTTACAGTAGGTCAATATAAGACATTGAGACATTGGATATCGAACGCGGGGAGGATGCGAAGACAAGAAGATGAAATTCACTGTTGTCCACAGATTCAAACGCCACTCCTACATTCTGAAATGGAAAGACTCTAGCCAGTCATTCCTTTACAGCATGCACTCATTACCTACCATTTGATAATGGGAGGGTTATGGGTAGAAGGTTGTTGTGTGTTCTGCGAGGTCTTCATTTGTATGGGTGAAATGGAACGAAATAACATCAAGTGCTGTGGTCATTAGCATTCACAGCTCTGACAGCTTGGTGCATGTTTCTCGTCTACTGTAAGATCGTCTTGTGGTGGCGTTCTGAACTTGGATAAATTTGGTTGGCTCTCTGTTTACATATAAGAACTTGAAAGCACCCAGCCAGCCCAGTTTCTACAGGTGGACTATTGGATTTCGTTGGTGTCTATTTCATTCTGGGGCATCTAATTCTTTTCCAGACTATCACACCCGAGCTTCCCGCTGTCCTCCCGAATACGTGCAGTGTGTACTCCATTAACCCATTTTAGGTAGCCTACTAAGTAGGTGAGAAACGGTGTTTACTGTTGACATTTAAATCCAGAAGGTGTTCGTCTCAACCGGATTGTTTCAGATAGACCTGAATCACCAATAGGAGTTGTCCGTGTTAGTCTCCAGAAGGATGTTGTCAGACGGGTACCTCAGAGACACTACCGTAATGATGTAGCACCTTATCCTCGAACAAACTACAAACCTTCACCATACACAACATAGCAGTCTAGGTGGTGTTTGGGAAATCAATAGTTACCTATCATGCCTACATGTATGTACTAGAGAGGACGGGGTAGGAGGGGAGAGGTGGGAGAGGTCGTACGAAGCCTGCAAGCCCCTGAAGCCAGCCAGCGCTGTTCTGGGTGTCATCTCCCCTAAAATGCTGCCCCTAATTTATTAGGGCGGACCCTCGACCCTCTCGCTCTCGGCCTACTTACGGGGTACCCTGCCGCCGCTCTACACTAAAAAGGGTGCTAAGACTACAACATCCCACCACGCCCCGACAACATCGCATGAATTTGACCAGCTGTCTTTTTATATGCTCAGACTCTTCCCTCCAAAACCACATTGCAGTATCATTGTTTACGTTGATGCTCTTCCCCGTCTCATCTATGTCTTTTCTTCGCCGTCACAGCACCACCCACATCATACCCATCCTTTGTAGTTGACAACTGGGTTTACCGCATGTTTTACCCCTGGACTAGCGAACGAAGCTTCATTTAGCGTACACAATAGGCCGCTCGGCTTAGAGAGAGAGCCCAGCCCAGCCCACCGCCCGTCGTCGAGGTCTCTTGAAAGCTCCCGCCACAAAGAGAGGTTGAACAACAGAAGCAAAATCGCACTTGCGAAACGTATCTGATATTTGGTTATTACAAAACGACAGGCAGTCACTCAGGAAAAATAAGCAGCTTTTACCCTGCCCTGCTCTGATCGACGAACAACAGTGCCGGACTCTCTACCCGGACTGTCTCGATAACACGCCTCACTACCTCCTACCTGCCCCCCAGACTGCTGCTGCCCCTACCTCCTACGTAACCTCAGGGCTGGCTAGGAGGTGGTAGCTAAGTCGGATTCAACCCACTTACACCGCTCGCGCTGCGCTGCACTCTGCGGGCTGCCGACCATCAGTCACGGCAACACAGCAGCAGTAGCAGTAGCAGCTCTACAAACCAGCCAACCCATCTTTTCTTTCTACCCGACTCGAACACGTCGCCACCATGTCGGGCGTCAGGAATCTTCGCGCCATGTTCGAGCAGCAACAGAAGGGCGATGCTCCGCCCGACAGAGGCAGATCGCCTGGTCCCGGCGGTTTCGGTGAGGCGCTTTCTTTTTTTCTTTCCAACGCCTTTTGGCTTGCAACTACTAGCCCCTTTCCTCGGGTTGTCTCAACACTGCTCATCTCCGATCGTGCCTGTCTACTTACTTACTGCCTACCTACCTACCTACCTACCTACCTACCTACCTCTTACTGTGCTGTGCTGTGTTCACCTCTGTTGCCTGCCTTGCATAACATAGACCACATACCAGGTCGTTCTGTTCTGTTCATCAGCTCTACCAGCTCCTGTCTTTTTGATTCTCCACCTCAGCTTTGGGTTAAAGATCTTCAACACTTGTTGTAATATAACATACGTCACGACAGTGCCTCCATCAGGGGCACCACTTACAGCTATCTTTTTTAAGGCCCAACATAGCTAACAGCAAGTTCTGCTCCGACTAGGAACCCCGTCTCCCTCTGCATCTCCCCGTCCTCTCTCTAAAGTCCGAACCTCGTTTGTTGCTGTCGAGAAAGACGGCAGAATCGGCCTGAGAAGAGAGCCGAGCGAGGATTCTGTCTCCGTGTCGAGTCGTCGAAAGCTCAGCAACGATACCGACGCTAGTACGCCCCAGTTCACTTCCGAGAGGCCAGACGTCTTTTCCGACAAGATGTCCACCACGAACGGATCTGCCCTTTTTAGGACAAATCTGTCCCACGAGGCCATACCCGAGTCTCCGAGCCAGGACACCCCAGTCAAGCCGTCGTCTCCCAAGACTTCCACCAAGTCTTCTTCTCCAAAAGCTTCACCAAAAGCTTCTCCCAAAGCTTCTCCGAAGACTTATCCTAAGATTTATCCCAATGCAAACCCAGACAAGGTCATAGATGAGGAAGAGCCGCAAACCAAGATGCTCTCTGGTGATCCTACTGAATCGTCTGCAGTCCGGTTAGGCGGCACCGTCTTCAATGAGGGGATTAGTGATGCCCTAAACGGTACTGCAGCCATAACCAAAGCTAAGACTACAGCAACAGAGGGCACAAAAGAGGAGACAAAGCCGGTTCCCAAGCCTACGCCCAAGACAACAACCACGGCAACACCAGCACCTGTCTCGACAGCCAAAACTACTATCAAAGCTGCGAAATCACCCTTAACAGCTAAGCCTACCAACGGCAAAGAGCTTACTAAGGCTCCAAGCTCCTCTGCAAACAACAAGAGGACCCCTGCTTTGAGGACTTCGGCGTCTAGAGCAGCTCTGACTAGTCAGGGCACGCCTAACACAGGCTTTGTCAAGCCGAAGCCTAAGTCGCCAACTCGGCCCGTCAAATTGCCATCCTCCCTCACCACACATACTGCTTCCTCAGCACAAAAGTTCGGAAACGGTAGTACAGTGCCTGCGCCTAGACAGTCGCTATCAAGAGCTTCTGGTAACGTGGCGAGCTCGACCTTGAGTACTAGGTCCCCCAGTCGAAACAGCCTCCCAGCCGTAAGCACCCCGGCAACCAGAACTCTGAAACATAAACCTTCTAGTTTGGGGCGTTCTCGCCCCAGCCTCGGCCCCCCGCCCAAACAGGAAACGAAGGAACCACATCCTCCAAAGAGAGATCCTCAAGTTGATGAGGGGTTTCTCGCCCGCATGATGAGGCCGACACAGAGCAGCGCAAAAAAGGTTGCGGATAAAACACCTGTTACTCCACCACGAAGACAGAATAATCCGGTCAGAAAACCAGAGACTAAAGATGTGGAGAGAAATCCGAAGAAGATTGCAGCTAAGGTTCAACCGTCTTCAACCCAGACGAAGACGACGAAAGATGGTGCTAAGCCAGTAGTGACCAAAGCGCAGCCCACAGCGAGGGAAATCGCTCCCTCTGTCGCTCAGGCTGAGACTGCTGAAGCGGCTGTTGAGAAAGCAAAACTATCAGCTGATACCGCTGAGCCCTCTCTTGTTGAAGAGGAGAAGACTGAGGCTGAACCCACTGCTGCTGAAGTGGCTGATATTGTCGCGCAAGAGGAAAGAGCCGAGGTCATCATCGAGACTGCAAAAACTTCTTCGGCCACTGCTGACATTGGCAACGTCCCGATTAAGGAAGAGACCGATGGCTCTAATGGTTCCAGATCTGAGACTCTAGTTGGGGACGTTTCTGAGCCAAGCACTAAAGTAGATAAGGTTAAATCTGCTGCGTCTAATCCGGTTATTAGTGAGGATCCAAACAAGGTTGCGGACATCGAGGATACGGTTCAGGAAGCGTCAGAATCCAAGGAATCAGCCAGTGTCCCAATACAAGAACTGAGCGGTAACAGTCAAGAGGTAGTCGACGAATTGTTGAAGCCCGAACACACTTCCATTAGTACCGAAGGAACCAGTGAAGAGGCAAAGACAGAGGGGTCACTCGTCCTAGACGGCGCGACCGATATCCGAGAAGATCATCATGAACAGGCGGTGTCCACAACTCCCTAGTCGCGAGGTAGCCGTTCTGTCTATCTGTATGGAGAAAATCACCTGTTGTATTTCCATCAGGACGGGAGGAAAAACAAATCTGGTCTGACCATTCGCCAGTATCGTCAATATCTAGTAGGAGGTCGCCACAGAAAGGTCCGATTCAATTTCAGTCAAGAGCGCCACATTATGGAGAAAAGAAAGACCATATGCGGCCACGCCTTGCACCTCTCCGAACGTTACAAACCAATTATCCGGGGCAAACTATTGTATGATACCCTCTGTTGTCTCGCGAGGTGGTCCTCATAAGGCAATGGAACTCGGACATGCCCCGCTTTCTTTCATCTTCTTTGCATTCAAGTTTTTACGGAAGCCCCCTTTTTTTTCTTTTCTCCGAGGAGCTTTTCAGACGCCCTCTTCACGTTTTGGTGTTTGTCGTTGTAGGAGTAGTTTATTTGAATTCTTCAAGGACACGGGCGTTTGCTGTAAAAATAGACTTGTAGGAGGCCGTGCTGCGCTACGTGATGGCAAGAGACAACACGGCATGCAGAGGAGGAGTGGGAGAATAGTACAGACAGACACGGGCATTGCATGTAAAACTTAGCGAGAATGGATACCATATCTTTTTACCATAACAGCTCTAGCGAGTAGTTTCTGAATATTGAGCGTGTGTACCTTAATGACTTGTTAGATATCAGTTCGGTTCTTCGTAGGGTTATAAGCATACTGTCTGTTTCGATACCTTCACTGCGTCTCGATCCCTACTGGAACCTTGACAGTATTTTTACCTACTAAGTAACTTATACGAAAATAGTCTAATGCCTTTTTCAGCTCGTATAATGGTTTTGGCAGCGTGTAAGGGATGTCAGTGCACAGCATATTTCGAGTACCCATACCTCTGTCACTGTACCATGAGACGTAGGTAGTTCCAATAACGAAGAGCAGCGCCAGAGCAAAATTTATGTATATCCATACATGTATATGTACACTTTGATAGATCTTACACGAGATGTCGAGAGCGAGGAATTGCTGATTCGGTATCATGCTCACCCAATGGGGAGTTGTGTTTCCGCTCTTCTCCCGAGAAGCTCTGTGTCTCTCGTTTCGCTCTCATCGAGTATCCTCGCAGGGTATCCTCGGAGGTCCCTTGCTGAAAAGGAGGAAGAAGTCGATCCGTCTCCCTTGATGCGGAACCCAACCCCTCGAAGCCCCCCCTCCCCCCCGGTATTCGAAGTCCCCCTCTCTAGATTTCCAACGCCACTCGGCTCTTCTCACATTCCCACGACCTCTGCGTCTGCCACACACACGGACCATGATCAAGGCCCAGCCCGACACAAAAGCAACCCGCCGACCTTCCTCTCCACAGCCTCCCTGGCCTCGAGCGTGCCCAGATCCGTACTGACAAACAAGCACTCCCCCAGATTCAGCCCCCGCTGATGACTAGCGTCGAAGCCGCGCGCAAGCCGCTCCAGGGCCTTCAGATTGGCCGTGGTGGCGCGCTTCGAGGTGGAGATGGACGTGATTTCGCGCAGCACGGGGACGTTGTTGCTGTACTTGAGTCCCAGCCATAGACGCTGCTTGGCGACGTTGGCGGTGGTCAGGGGCTCGGGCTCGAAGGTGGTGATGGTCGCCGGGTCGGGCGGGAACTTGTTGCCGCGCGTCACGAAGGATATGAAGCCTGCTCTGTGCAGCGCTAGGGCTACGCTTAGGTTGTATTTGGTGAAGGGTACGCTGGTCAGGCCTAGTTTTGCACGTGAGGCGTTTTGGAGGTGCGAGGCCATGTTTACTACGTTGGCGATTCCCATTTTTGGTGGTTCTGGGGGACAGGCTGGATGGATGGGTGGGTGGGTTTTCGGGTGGGTTTTAGGATTTGCTGTGTGCAGCGAGTATATTTCGGGTAGAGACGTTCAGGTTATTTTGTGTGTGCCCTATGGGCCGGATGCTGATGTGCTGGTTTCTTGCCGTTCTGTTCTGGTGGCTATTTGGTGTTCGGTGTATGGCCGTCGCGGAAAGCTTGAAGGATGTTGCTCTCTGGCTGAACGGCAAATGGGAGACGTCTATTCGCTCGGTTTATTGATTCCGAGGAAGGTATTTGTAGATCCGGGTATATAGTATCGTGATTGTGGCATTCATGAAGCTATCGCAGGCTTCTCGGCCTGTCCTTTAGAATCGTCGAATCAGATGCAATGCGCGATTCGGCGATTGGAAAATTGGTCGGAAGGGAATAATACAGCGCCGAACAATCCCGCCCAGGTACCTACTTAAGCTGATGTGCACGGGCCAGTAGAAAATGTCTTAGATGATCCAGGACCCCCACTCCAATTGGTTAACCCCGCCAACCCTCCCCAAGATCCCTTAAACCTCCTTTAACCCCACCATAGCAGTCGTACAACGTGGGATACCTACCTATTGGACAGTTAAGCGCCGAACAGTCAGGCTCGATTGCAGCCCATTACCGTGTTGAGATGGGGGGGTTTCCGTCAGAGAGTGGCTGTATTCGTACATAGGTGCCGAGCCATAACAAATGACATAGAGCTAGGGAATAGCTAACAAATGATTTTCTCTCTTCGCGCTTTTTACATTCTTACCTTCTGCTTCCCTTCGTGTTCGAGCTGGTTCTCTACACGCTGCCGAACAATAACTAGACTTCCTTTCCGGACTTGATTTCTCGATTATAATTACTGCAGTGCTTTCCTACTCATATATATACTTACTTGTATTCGACCCCAAACTATCTCGCTAAGTGTTCAAGTTGTGGTGAAGATGGCAGTCCGCCCTGGTGAGGAGAACGTTGCGACCCTGTAAGTCGGCTCTAATGAGCTCGGCCGTTGGCCCAACACGACACAAAACTTATAAGTCATTTTTTTCGTTTCTCAGGTTTGGAGATATTCATTACTTCTACGGGCCGCCCACGGCCAATCCTCCTCACCACCGCTTCGACAAGGGGTCGTACGTGTATTTGTTCGAAAATGCGAGCCACCGCCGGGCGCGCATCGAGATCGCGAATCAGCCAGGCACCGATGATCAAGATGCCTTTGATGGATGTAAGCGCATCTCATATGTCTGTGAACCAGTACCAGCCGTAGCAGTTTTTAACGCGTATGCCGAACAGTCTTAGATAGAACGTACGTTCGCTACTCATACAAGCAGCAATGCCTCGTCAGCATCACCGTCGAGGGCGTCGCTGGGCCGCCGATAGACCCGAGCCAGTGGCATCTGCCTACATATGACCCGCGCAACGAGAACAAGTATCATTACAAGCTACACTCAGTCGACATCTACTTCTGGACGCAAGACGACGCCCTGCAGTTCGTCGACGGCATCAGGCGTGTATTACCCGCGTCTCAAATCGAGGTGGCCGATGAGCCTGCTCCTCCGCCCTCACATAGTCACGCCCATGGTCACAGCTACTCCCAGGACGTGAACCCCTTAGTGCAGAAACTAGAGAAGGCGGCCATATCGGACCCGGGGGTGCAGCAACAGCAGAACAGCAGTAGTATCCCATCGTTTGCCCCGCCGCCAACGACGGCGTCCAGCGGGAGGAATGAATCGCCCCAGAGCTTCGTGCCGATGGCGTATAACCCTGCCGCACCACCGGAGAGGGAAAGATACCAGCATCGCGAGAAAACCCCGCCACCCCCTGAAGACGACGGTCATAACCCGCTAGCCGCAGCGCTGGCCCGCGACCACGGAGCACCGCCTTTCTCGCCTACTTACGGCCAGACGACGTTTGCTCCTCCACCGGCAACACCGAGTTTCCCAGGACCTCCTCCACCGCAACAGACCTATCCCGGACCAACGAGCCCAGGCATCCCTCCCCAATCGGGGGTACTAGGCAGTCCCGGTATGCCGCCGCCACCATTCGGGCATCTCCAGCGCTCCGTGACCATGCCCGTAACAACACAAGCAGGCCTCGCGTCACCGGGCCTGACAAGTCCATACGGCGCCAACTTTCCGGGAACCCCTAGCTTTCCTCCTCCACCGCCCTCAACGACAACAACTGTTACTACTACTACCACGCAACATCCGTATCAGCCACAGCATCACACGCCTCCTCCGCCGGGCGTGCAGAGCCCGCCGGGGGGCTACGCCCAGTTTAGCTATGGTTCGCCTACCCAGGCGCCTCAGGGGTCGGAGTATAGTATTCATCAGCAGCTGTATCGGCCCACGGAGCAGGAGCACGCAGTTAAGTATAAGCCTAAGGTTGAGAGGGATAGTAAACTGGGACAGAATGCTGAGCGGTTGGAGCGCGGGGTTACGGGTATGTTTAAGAAATTTGAGAAGAAGTTTGGAGTCTAGGTTGTTGGTTTGGATGCGAAGTGGGTTGGCATCAGATATTTGATATGAATATATACCAAGCAGCCAAAAGCCGGATGTTAGGTCAGGAGTAAGGAATAAATATTTCATTCAAGGGTTTTATGCGCCAGCTTATCTGGATAATTCTGTAGAGTCTTTCTCGTTGAGAGATATGGTGGCCTTATCAAGATTCGCAGCCATGTAGAAGTTACCGGAGCCTCAACTTTTAGAGATCTTTCTCGCTTGTCAAATTTCTTCCTTGTCATCTCTACGGGGGACAAAATGGTTCGCATTTTTGTTTCTGAGTAGGTAGCATGATAGAACAGATGTTAGGTCCATAGTACTTCCAATGTAATCGATTCACCACCACTTCAAAAGTCGAATGCTTCTTTTCTTCGTTGGCCACCATCGGCTTCGACCATACTACTACAACCTACCTACTAATAATTGTATTTTGTAGTTTTATTGTTACCATGTATACCTACCATGCCGATGATGATGACTTGCAGCTTACTTAGTGCCTACCTTACCTACTTACTGCTGTGTAACAAATATTGAACTGCAGGGACTAAAGCAAATGCAACCGAAAAATGAAAAAGAAGGAAAAAACTACACAAGTGCGTGAGAGTGAGATGACATTGTATGTAGCTCGGGTATGCACCTAAGCGCCAGCTAAAGAAGTTGCATGTAAAATTTGCCCGTTTCGGGGCCAAAGTCTTCGATGCGGGTTACAGCGCAGCGCAGCAGCGCGTGGGTAAGACAATGGCAATGTGGGTTAAGCATGGATACCTGTCTGTCTGTCTGTCTCAGACAAAACGCAGTTGGGCCGCGGCCTACCTACCTAGGGTACTTTACATCCACCACTTGATTCACTGGGGTTACCTATTTGCCGTATCAGAATGTCTGTGAATTTGAGACATACAGCATTATACATGAAGTGCAATGTAAGCCGGGGGTACCAATACCAGCAATGGGAAGAAAAGAGAAATACATATATATATTTATTCAAACTTATAAGTAGGTACCGTATTCTGTACTTATTGATTTAGAACATTCTGTCGATCCCACAACGTGTTTTGCTGACCTAGTGTAGTGTAGTGTAGTGTAGTGCGGTGTCTTGGAGGCAACCCAGCGGTTTGGGTAGGTTAGGTACTGTACCTACATAGGTGAGTGAGATCATGATAATGGCTGTGCAGGGCAGTGAGCCGCAGAACACTCTACCTGATTAACCTCGTGGCTGGTGATCAAATCCGTAGATGTAGCTAGCCTCCAACTGCCCGTGGGTACTGGTTGTTGTTGACGCCGACTTACCACACCATTACAAGGCGCAGTTAGGTTTCCTAGGTTAAGTACTATATAAGTAAGTACGGTAGCGTACGCATAAGTGCCGGCCCAGCAAGCAACCCGGTTCCAAGCCACGACTCCATTCATCGGCAGTGCTGTGCCGTTCGGTTATGTTCTGCAAAGGTAGAATGATGCGAACTGAGCATACAGGCACGAGAGAATTGCTGTGTGGGCGCTAGCAGCTTCGGAGTATAGTTTGGCTAGAACACGGCGTAAAGAGGTAGGTCTCCCAATTCTTTAATACAGGAACGGGCAGAGTAGGTAACAGATCTCGTAACACTCTTTGATTATTGATAGCATCACTTTAACTTCTTGGTCATCTATCTCTAAGGGAGTATAAGGGACATGGACCATTATAGTGTATACATGGAATTTTCAAAGGGTTCTATATAGGTATGGTATACGAAGAGATCCACATGCCGAATCTCGAGTTAGACCAGCGAGACCAGATCAGTCAGTATCCAACAGAACCCAAGACTCTGTCTTAAGTAGGTATATAGGCAAAGAGTGGTGTGAGATACGACAGTGGTTAAGAACCCTTGATAAGAATTAGAAGCTGAAGAATGCCTGCAAGTCCTAGCTGTGATATCATAGTACGCCAAGCACGTATGTTATACACGGTTATCTACACATATCGAGAAAGCAAGGGTTGACCCAGAAGGGCTTTTATTCAAAGAGCTTTTCTAGAATAGGTACAGTAAAATGCATCAGTGAGCACCATTCTGTCCGATGATAGCGTATTTACTGAAAGGCTTGACCATCATATAGAGATGTTGGCTTCATTGACTTATATATTCTATGATAACTCACGAGTTTTATCAATACGAGATTGTCGATGCAAGCCGTAAACCCACGTGCCCGGCTCCGTCATGCCTCTCCCTAAAAAGGCAACAGAGAGCAGAGGGACAAAGCAGCCTATGAGCGCAGCGGCATACCCAGCCTCCCCCCCATCCAAGCCAAGATCTGACTATGGATCGGGGCTTGGGGCACCGTTTCATTGGGTAGCGCATGATGTCTTAGTGCCGATATGTGCTGTACCTACGCTAACGATGGACGATGGCCACTATATCCCCCACTACGAATGTAGTGTACCTACAGTCCCGATATCTAAGTACTTACAGTACTCGTCCCATCTTCTTCTCCATGAAAAGAGTGTCAAGGCTGCCTGGATGCCTTGTACTGTGTATTTCTTCAAGACCGCTTTCGATTTCCAATGCGACTCTACGTGGACTGAAGTATTTACATACATAATCTTTGCTGTAGATAGAGATACCTACATACTGTACCTACATCACACACACCCGCTCTCTCTTGGTTACCCTGCAGCTCTCTCACCCTCCTCTCAAGAACTCAGCATTCTCGTATTCCAAAAACCTTGTGCTCTGGTGAAGGCTATCGCCATCAATGAATCTATGATTGTTCGACTCAACTCGACTCGACTCGACTCTACACTGGGAATCTTACGATAATTAGTGTCAAAAGCACTGCGACTGCGACGACGGTCACGGCTTACGGCGACTACGATTGCAACTGTGTGCGGCAGTCTTTTGTCGTGAATAGATAGAATCTCGGGTTTGCCGTGTACCACCCACCCGGTGACATTTCCTGAGCTGAGAGCTGAGAGCTTAGAGCTGATTGTTAAACCGCGGCGCTTACGGAACTGCGACGACGGGCTCTTCATTCTTTTTGCTCACAATTTACCATCGTCTCCTCTAACTTTTCGCTGTTTTTCTGTTTTCCTGTTTTTCCCACCAACCATTGCCGCCGCTACTCATCTCCAGACTCCCGGTAATAGTGAATTGGAGAAGATAACAGTTACAACTAGCGCAAGTCTCCACCATTTGTCGACCCGACTTGCAGTATAACCAGGCTTAATCGCTTAATCGCCAGTCTAGACCACCATCTACTTACGCAATCCCGCCTCCAGCCATCTTCCTGTTGGCTTTCCGCCAGCTCCGGCCTTCAACGTATCCACCAGCCTACCTACTTACTTACTTACTACTTACAAAGTACCTATTAACGAGCACGATACAAGCATTTCTATTAGCTGGGCACACTGGGTATTCAGTAGGTAGGCTGAGCAATCGTCACCCGTCATCGCTTGTCCAGGGTACTGTCCAGGGTGTGTGCCTGGCGACCTACGACGCCTTGGACCAAGGTTCAATTGGCATGTCGGGCGGCTCCATCTGATCCGCCGCCAACCTCATTCATCTTGCTCTAGCCACCCTCATTAGCTCGTTTGCGGCACATTTGCGTTCGGTACGAAAAGCACTTCCATTTCTAGTCGCTCGCTCAACCACAGTCAAACATTTCATCAGAATGCCTGTTCCGTTTCGCATACCCGTACCCATTCGCAGCGACCGGAGTCCTGGACTTGAAGCTCTTCCAGTTTGGGTATCGCGGGGAGAGCACGGCTCTTCACTACTCAGTTCCCGTAGTAACGACGACAACGGCGACGGAAACAATTCGACAATAATAATAATTGTACGTCTCACCTGATATCTATCTGTCTTTATTCATCTGTGCATACGAGTCTAACAACCGTTTTTTGTATCGCACTTTAGGTTGTCTTAATCGTGGCGGTTATCGTCCTCGCTGCTGGTGGTTTTCTGTTCCTGAAGCGTCGAGCCGACTCGCATCGCCGCCAGTACCAGCAGGCTAATAACCTCGAACCCTACAGTAGCACGACATCCACGCGCAACAATGGAAGCGTCAATGCAGTCTCAGAAACAAATCGGCATTCCACAGTATCGAATATCGATCGAAACACATCTATCCGCTCTATTATGACTCTACCTAAATACTCGAATACACCACACGAAGATGAGCAAATATTAGGGCGTGCAGGTGAGCGGGATGGCGTTGATATCATACTTGAGCTGCCTTCGGACGAACAACATGAAGCGCTGCGAGACGAGGAGATGGAGACAATGTACCAAATCCGATTAGCAAGGAGACAGCTGAATGCCGCCCGCGATGAAAGACGGCGGCTGACACAAGAGGCCAGAGAGCGTGGGGATCTGGCGGCATTGGAAGAATTGCGTGCCCGTCGCCGCGCAGAGAATGAGGATACGACGATAGACGAGCTCCGGGAAACGCAGGGCCAGGTCCGCGCACGCCGCGAGCGCGCAGTCTCCAGCGTCAGCTATCACGACCTAGGCGTGGCGCGACATGATGGTTCGCGCATCCGTGCTAATAGTACGGAAAGCGAGCGAATTGGTCTACTATCAGACGCTGAGAGTATGGCCTTATCTCCACGGTCACCATCCGCCATGTCCACAAACCGTATCTCGGATATTGGAAGCATCGCAGTGGATACGCGCTCACCCTCGGCTTTTTCTCACCAACGAGTGCACAGCGTTACTTCCGTCTTGAGCCTCGACAACAACGGAGAGATCTCGCCTCGCTCTGGTGCCACCACACCGCAATTGGGCGGTAGCCAACATACACGAGCCGGCTCAAGTCCCGAGATCGTGACCGAGGCCGACTTAGGCGAGAGTGATATGCCACCCCCTGATTATGAGGATGTAAGCTTGGACGACGTACGATCTGGTGCCACCACTCCCATGTTCCATGGGCCTCCGCCGGACTATTCGGGTCACAGCCGGAGGGACAGCGACAGCGACAGCGGCGATCTCGCGAGCCCGGTCGATGAAGACAGGAGCAGACGTTCCTCTCATCGGTCGTCAAGGGGTGTGGGCGGTGCCCCACAACTTCCAAGTCTGAGGATTAGAGAGCTTCCACAAATTGTGATCGAGCCTTCAACTGCGCACCCAACCGAACCTCAGCGGTAGTTTTCTTTATGGTTGTCTATACCGTAATCGAACATTTAACCAGGTGACCGGGTATTATCGAAAGACCGTATAAGCCGAAACACGCATTACCCCATCAAGCGAGGAAATCTGCTCCTCATTAGCTTGATATTTGTATAACTGAGGATAACCCAGCAAAAGTCCAACAAGCCGGACAAAGACATGAGAAGGGAGCAACAGGCGTTCCGGAGCACGATTTTGAAGTTTCTGCCAGATAGAAGCGAGCAGCCTTACTTTTATTATTATTATTATTTTCTGACGCCCATATTGCCAGAAAGTCTTGAGTTGGTTTAAGAGCATTGAAGACGATTTGGAAAATAGCTATGGTGTCAATTGTGCGACGAACATATCATTCACATTACTTCATTTATATCATCGGCGAACGATTCATTCAAGCGAGCGGTACTTCTCAGTTTAGGATGGGGATGGAGTGGGAACTAATGCCATGTGAACGAAGCGGATGGCGGTATTTGGATTAAAGGTTGTATAGTGAAAGAGAGGGCTCTTGGACCACTGCGAGGCTACTAGGATTATTATTGGCATAGAGCGATGTGAGAGGGATGGAACATGAAAATGAGACAGGCCTTACTTCGGAGAGTTCTTCAACGGTGACGGATATGTCATCACCTGAAAAGGACGTCAAGGAAGGAACACGGAGAAGAATATTTAGTTCATTGGTTCTTCTCAATGTTTCTTTCCGCGCTGGGTTCCCGTTGAAGAGAAATGTTTGTGTACCTAATTAATGAATGCACACACAAATATGATGGATGTTAAAACCTGCTCGTCGTCGGCTTGTGAAAGTTTTTTTTGCATGAGTAGATAGATGCTCTACCTTGAAATGCCGTGTTTAATGTGCCTCAGGTTGTTGGGGAATTTGGCTCGACGTCCGATTGAGTGTTTCCCATTTTCTTTTTGTCTTCCTTTCCCTTCAAATAACTATTTTTTTTTTTCCTTTTGGGCTTATACCAAGCTTTAAAAGTGCCTAGCGCACAGCATTTGATTACAACGACAGGTCAGGCTTGTTTTATGTGTACTTATGCGCGTGAAGCCGAAGTATAGGCACTTGCGTATTTTAGGTGTCTGTTTACTCACCTGTGCTTCAAGATAAATAAATAAATATAGCCCTGATTTTCTCAACCAATGCGCGTAAGCATGATGCTGGGTATGTAGATAAATCCCCTCTTTTATCTTTTCACCTTTCCACCGCTATGGATAACCCCGCTTGTCATGTATGTGTCTATGTCTTCTTAAGCTTTCTTTAGTTAGACTTCCAGTATTTAGATCGAGTGTAGATCTGTATGCTTATATAGTTTTTCTGTAGATATTATTGATCGTATCGGGAGGGTGTTTGGGTGCGGACTAGACAGACGGGTCCTGATCGCCTCAATGGCATATAAGTACCTAGCCAACCCACCTACTTACATACTTATCACTAAACCCATTTCCCTCCTACCATCCGATTCTTTCGGACAGAATTCTTTGGCATAAGATATCCGGCGAAGACTTGTGCGGCATCGGCTGCCGCCTCGCCTCGTATTGTGCCATCTTGGTACAGGCGATCGGGAAGAATATGGTATCGTTTCGGTCTTCGTGAGACGTCGAGCTGCGGCGCTTGCGGAGCTCTCTCTTGATCTTTTTATTTTTTTTTTCTCGCCGTTTAGATCCGTCTCTTCAGAGCCCACTCCGATGTTTCGGCGAATGCTTTCGGTTCTCGAGCCGTGCGCCACGCGTTGTCTCAGACCAAATGACGTTCTGCTGCGAAGTCCTGCCGTAATTTTGTGGATCCACTACGCCATTCGACTCATCTGTATGCTTCGTCATAGGTTGCTAGTTGACGATGTCAAGACGATCTGATCTGGAAATGCCGGGTAGGGTTATGTATGAATGCTGTGGCCGGAGAGATTAAGTAGCCCTTTATATGTAAATATGTCTTGCTGATGTGTTTTGAAGTCGCGAAAGAGAATTGGTTGCGACTAGAACTTCGAGATACAACACTGTTGGGGTTTGACTCTTATACGTCAATCATACTTTGACTTGAATGGAATAGGTATAAGCAATGAGCTCGCTGTCAAATATCTCAGATTTTGGATTCATCTTTCTATCTATATACATTGAGGACGCTTTCAAGACATTGGAAATCAAAACGTGGATGGTGACCGCTTAATCAGCTTCAACACGATTTACATAAGAGCTTAGAAAAGAGCATGGCTAATGTGGCGTCCCGAACAGGCGTCCCGAAAACTAACATTGGCGGCGACTAATGCATTGTGATACTACCTGCCACTCTAGTCGGGGATGAAAAATTAAGATCTACCAATCTGCATATGCTCCAAATGTCTTGTAAAAGGGTGTCAGGTCAGATTATACCACCGTATCCCAATGAGGATCCCCATCACCGGAGAAGTGATGAAACATCAAAAAGGTCAGCGCATCGGTGAGTTTGAAAAGTTACCGCCTTCGAAAACAAGCGTCTTAGTTAATATGCCCCATTTGAGTAAGGAAATGTGGGACAAGATTACGAAAGCTTAGCAAACATTCTTTACACCTCATGAGATTTATACCGCATTCTGATATAATCCTAGTTGGCGATTACAGTGTACTGATGCTTTGTCACATAGAGCGTTTGATGACAATATTCCCTGAGACAGGCTGATCCCAGTGTGGGGGCTCCTGCTCGTAATTTGAATCTAAATTGAGCCTTTTGAGGCTAAAGGACAGCCTCTCAGCAAAGTAAGCAATTATTCATCATTTGGGCATACTTCGTACGACTCAGGCTAGGGTAGTATTTGGTAAGTGTCGTCCCTGACTACTGGACCTTAGCATAGTACAGTAGGTAGTGCAATACCCGTAGGGAGATGGTGGGTGTGAAGAAATTGTTAAGCCAATCGGTTCAGTTCCAGGACTCATTGTAACTCAACATCTTGAGTGAGATGTAGGTATATACTCGTTATTACTATTCAATCTCGAACATGAGATATGTACCTATCTAGTTAGATTTGTAAGATTTCGTCAAGAAAATATAAGCAGATAGGGCCTAGAAAGCGGTTGATAACATATTCCTTCTCACAGTCAAGCACCTGACTTTTAGTCTGTTTGTCCTCAGGGGTATGAAGACGGCTACCTAGTCTAGTGTAAACTTTACTTCGTAGCGTAATACAAAGATTCATCACTATTCACGCCTATACTGCATGTGTACTGTCTAGACAGAGAGGCAACTCCACCTCTTGTCTTTGGTAACCATCTCATCAGCAACAACAACACATTAGCCCGTCATGCATAGGTACACACCAGCCTAAAACATGTGCTGCTACTCCATTCTGCCGGCTACATGGCTTGGCCTGGTAACGCCCGGCGAATCGTTTTCTGAACGGCCCATGATAATTCTTAAGACATCAGTAAGCAACTTGCGCTAGACAGACCATGGTCCGACCCTACCTATGCAGAGTGTGGTTAGCTGGCCCACCAAGGTATCCTTGCATCGCCAGCTACCCCCTCCCCCTCAGCACCTACCCTGCATGAGGGAAAGGAAGTAGGTATTGAGTTTGCTCAGGAACCAGATTCAGTGGTATAGGTATATAAACAACTTTTCCCCTCATGTCTTGAACCTACTTTTCGATTGTTACTATTCATCTATCATACTTAGAAGCAAGAGTCCTCTACCATTAGACCTTAAACCTTTCAACCACTCTCCTAATCACTGTTATCTATAATTCGGCACGATGGCGCCCAAGATCGCAATTGTCTTTGTAAGTTCACTATTCATACTAGCTACCAAGATCGACAGTATGGCTCAAGCTGTCTCGACATGAGAGGAATTGGCGCTATGATGTTATCAAGAGCTGCTCTCTCATAACCTTCTGTCGTCATCACATGTAAGCTAACCACGGTCCTCCATAGTACTCTATGTACGGCCATATCGCCAAGCTGGCCGAGGCTGAGAAGGCCGGTATAGAGAAGGCTGGCGGCAAGGCCGATCTATACCAGATCCCAGAGACACTATCAGCGGAGGTCCTCGGCAAAATGCACGCTCCCGGCCAATCCGCCGACATCCCTCTCCTCGAGGACCCTGCAGTTCTACAGGAATACGACGCCTTCCTGCTCGGTATCCCCACTAGATATGGTACCTTCCCGGCTCAGTGGAAGACCTTCTGGGACAAGACCGGCAAGCAGTGGGCCACCGGTGGCTACCACGGCAAGCTGGCCGGTTTCTTCATCTCGACGGCCAGTCTGGGCGGTGGCCAGGAGTCGACCGCTCTGGGAGCCATCTCCACACTCGCCCACCACGGCATAATATACGTGCCCTTCGGCTACGCCAAGGCCTTCGGCCAGCTGACCGATCTCTCCGAGGTCCACGGTGGTGGTCCCTGGGGCGCCGGCACCTTTGCTAGCGGTGATGGTTCCCGCCAGCCCTCTGCCAGAGAGCTCGAGATCGCGACCATCCAGGGCGAGGAGTTCTACAAGACTGCTGCCAAGCACTTTGGCTGACTGCATGGTGGCCAGGCGGAGGGGGTGAAGGGGGAAGAGGTTCAGGCTGAGCGGAGGGACGAAGCCGTGGCTGGTCCTTCTGGGAATCAACCTGATACTACTGCCGCCGGAACAGCAAAGAAGGATAAGGAAGGGCCTTGCGGTTTACCGGCGAAATGTGTAATCCAGTAGCAGGGGCTGACAAGGGAAATATAAATACATAAATCAAATCAAATGAAATATAACCACCACATCAACGAGCTTGTGCCAATGTGTAAGAATGCCGATGTCTTCGAAGTTGTAAAGGGGCTTGCTTTCATTTGTATGTTATACGTAAAATGGTGATGCTTACGGATACATACATCTCACTACTAATGGCTCAGGTGTTCCGCCACATACGCACTCAACTTCTCAAGAGCCTTCCGCAGCACCTCTGTATCACTCACATAGTCAATACGCACGTACCCCCGAAAATGCCCTCCATTGCCGAAGCATCGCGCCCCAGGGACGAACATGACCTTCGTCTCGCGCAGCACGTCCTTGCAAAACGCCTCGTCGTCAACGGGCTGTCCGTCCGGGCCGGAGAACTGCACGAACGCCGTCGTCCCGGCCGTCGGCTTCACCCACGAGCACACCCCGGCGTGGTCCTGCACGAACTTCTCGAGAAGCGCTAGATTCGTGCGCGCGAGCGCAATGTTGCGCACCAGCAGCGCGTGTCGCACGTCTGCGCTTAGTGCGTACCGCGCTACTTGGTCGTCGAGCTGCGATACGCTGATGGTGGTGTAGTCGCGCGCTGCGGCTAGTTGCGACATGATGCTTTTGTCGCGGGACGCGATCCAGCCTAGACGGATGCCTGCCAGCGCCCACGCCTTGGACATTGAGGATGTCACTACCGCCTTCTCATATCCCAGTGCGAGCGCCGAGGGCGGTGTCTGTGTCTGGTCGTGGAAGAGCGGTCGGTAGACTTCGTCGGAGAATACGATGATGTTGTGCTTGCGGGCTACTTCGATGATCTTGGATAGGACTGTCTTGGGAGTCGTTGCGCCGGTTGGGTTGTTGGGGTTGTTGATTATGATCATCTGGTGGCGATGCGCGTCAGTGAATGCTTCCTTTCAACGGCATAACGCCGAAATAAGGAGGAAGACTGGATGACCCGTACCTTCGTATTACTCTTAATGAGCTTCTCGAGCTCAGCGACGTCCGGGACATACTGGTTCTCGGCCTTCAACTTCCACAGCGAGACCTCGGCCCCGAGCGTCTCCGGGACCGTGTATAGCTGCTGGTACGTCGGGAACACGCACACGACGTGGGGCCCGGGTCCGACGAGGGTGTAGAGCACGAGGTAGTTCGCCGAGATAGCACCTTGCGTCACAATGACATCGTCTGATTTCAGGGCGGCCGAGGCATCGTCGCTGCGCTCGGAAGTGTACAGGTCTACGATATTCCGGCGCAGCTCGTCAGATCCCCGGATCGCGCCGTACGTCATCGGCCGCGAGAAGTCAACGATGGGGGGCGCCGAACCCGCCGAGCCGGCCTTGTGTAATCCCCTGAGCTGGTCGATGGAGATCGAGGCCGCGCATGTTTCGGCTATGTTTAGGACTCCCGGGGTGGTCTCGTATGCGTCCATCCATTGCTCGACCTCGAAAGCGGGAATCTTCACCATGATTGCTTGCTTGCTGTTGCGGTTATTGATGTCAGGGTTAGTTCTTTTCGAAATCTCGTCTAATCACTGTCTGCGTGCTTCTCAATGTTGGCTTCCGAGCTCTTGAGCGCTATGCTTCCTGTCTTTTTACCTAACACTGCGCATTTATAACCGGGCACAAGATGTTGTCAATATCTCACCGTCTTGACACGCGAAGGGCGCGCAAGCCTTCAATACATTATGTAAATTGCATCCCGAATCGGAGGCTTTAGTTGCCCTTAGGGCAGGTTTAGTTGTATATCATAGCGGCTTTACTGCAGCGAGCAGGTGCATAAACCCATCTCCGACTTCTCGTTGCAGAGGAAAAGGTGCAAATCGAAACATTTCTCCTCTGCGAGATGGAGGGAACGGGAGTATACATAGAATCCGGGTTCTTGCAGGCTAAGGGGTAGTATCTCGACCCCTTGTCGATGTCTGATTCGCACGCCATTTATCATCGTACAGTAATGCAATTGAGTTCACTGCCGGTATTTCTGAATTGCTTCGGCAACTCGAGCCGACACATACAACGTAGCCACCCGTCATTAGTTACTGGTTTCTTTTCCCCTCAGCTCTTACTAAGAAACGGCCCGGCTTCGTGGACGAAGAGCTGATCGGCCCCATAAATTTAAGTTCGTTTCTATTTACACATGTAGATCAAACAGTGAGAACACTCGCCAAGGTAATGGGAAAGTCTCCCCCCCCACTGTGGTCAGAGATGCTTTTTTTACATATGGTCCATCGTTCTATCACAGGTACCTTACTTGAGATTGCTACTTTGCCCTAATCGGAAACAATATGCATTTCCTCTTGGTCTAGATCACCGGCCAAGAAGCAGTTGCAGCTCACGATGTATTTCGTACAGTAGTTGCTTCTTGGTGGTGTGTTGTCCTTACGGGTATCTGGATCCCACAACTAGTCCAGTATCTAGTGAACACTATCTGGATCCGTTAATCTACCTAGATGAAAGTTATCCTCACATATCAGGCCGACTTAGAACCCGCTTCCGTCCTCCCTTGATTATCATTTGCTCTGCTAAGTTTCCACCTTTCGGACTACTTATAGAACTACCGACTGGCGCTGACCATGTCACTGTTCTGTTACAATAGGCTACTTTGCGACCGGGATTAATACCGCGATAGCCCCCCCCTGGATCAGAACGTGGATGATCTACACTACAGTACACATCAGTATGGATTCCAGGGAACCTAGTGTTAGGTCCCTGCAGGATTGTATGCAATTTTTTTGTCAGCTTAACTGGAGCCTTCAACTTTACTTGCATATAACAAATACGGTAATATTGCTGGGGCCACCAGCGGTCTGAGTTAACCTGGCATCAGCTCGCGTCTATACAAGTCTTGGCCCTGTTCGAGTTCTTTGCCATCAGTGCTGACCGCCTTTAACTGAGAAGATCAGGATAGTTCAGATCAACTTGATTACATTTGTATGCCTTGCACACTTCCTGGTTGCTAGTTAAGGCTAGTTTGCAATCCATGTAAGCCCATGTGCGTAAAGATTTGTATTAACACATATTTGATCTAGTGTGTAGGGGAACGCTGTTACGCCTCACCCCTTGTGTAATAGTGCATTATCCATAAGTCTGGGAATGAGAGATTTCACCTTTCCTGAATTCTTCTAAACCAGTCGTTTGACCTTACCTACACTAGTAGTGTATTTACCTTCACTACAGCAGAGGAGATTATATGGTTGATGTCTTGGCCCAGTCTAAATAGTCATCAGAAGAGGACCTTATAGGCTATAAATAGAAAGATAAGGAGGGGTGTACACACCGCTATCGTCGACAATGACCATCGCATGAGTGTTGGTGTATGTATTGAGTCTCCTGCATGTGAGATTTGTTTGTATTGTTGTGCAAGATCAGAAGGGATAACTCCCTCTCATGCAACGTCCCGACGGGGTCACTCGTCATCCAGGTCTTCGATGGTGTGTTCCGTTAGAACTTGCCTGAGAGGCTCTTGGACTTACGAAAATGGCATCGGGCGCATCCTAGAAGATCAACTCCTCTTCAACTCTAGTTACTTGCGACTAGGGTCCTGTCATGTTTGTAGCGCTAGTAATCTCTTTGGGAAGTACCCATTACTGAAAAGGTGCATATTAGTACAGTCAAGATTTGTCGAGTCCCGCCAACTGGTTTGTGCTTGTGACACCTCTGCTGCTGTTTGTGTTAGTTTTCCTTACGTTCTGTTTTCGTGGGTGTTTGTTCTCGTCTCTCTTTTCCCTTTTAGAGTCACTTCTCTGTCTCTCGATTTCTTCCCAGGCGTTATACGAGCTCACTTGGAACAGTGAGTGCTTCTAATGATGGGTCGATTCCGTCAGATAGCGGCTGCTATTGCGGCTCTCGTGGTCTTAATAGGCGTGTTCTTGAATCGATCATCATCGTCTCAAAAGATTGTGTCTACTCCTACGGTTCAGGGCAAGAACGGGACAGTCTTATTTTTTATCAACACCGAATATGGTCTCAGCAACGTACATCTGGCGACAACTGGGGCGCTCTTGGAGAAGTACCCAGGTATCGAAGTCCATATTGCTTCCTTCCCGCGACTAGTCTCCAAAGTGGCCAAGGTCTCTTCCTTAGCCAAGAAGAAGTCTAAGACCGCCAAAGAGGTTCAGTTTCATGAGCTTCCAGGTCGAGAATATGCACACGCGCTTTCGAACCAGATGGGCGGTGTTGGGAGGAAGTCTACTCGTCACCTTCTGCATCCGCCGGGGCTAAAGGGTGTGAATGAGATTATGCGTGTCATTCAACCTGCAATGTCACCTTGGGATGGAAGCGACCACGTCGAGATCTTTCAGAAAGCCACGGAAATCATTGACGCCGTCGACCCGGCTGTTGTCGTTTTGGATATTGCTATGCGGCCAGCGATAGATGCCGCAATCCAGAAGGATCGCTTATATAGCTTTCTCGCACCGAACGTCCTGGCCGACACATTCTGGATTGATCAGCCCCTCAGCAGCATCTTCACGAAATTTCCTCGGTTCGTCCGCGACCTGTCATGAGATACATGAAGTTGAATAGCGACTGATAAGCCACTTTAGGATTGGGTGTGACTTTCCCTCTCCAGTGCCTGTAAGTTGCCTTCGATGTTATTCTTCGATGTCATTTTCCCCTAGTTTTGTCAACCCCTGAGAACGCGAGCTTGATTTCACGCATCCTGGAAACTTATATGAGTTGAAATCTCACAAACCGGTGAGAACGGCGAGTATTGACTTTAAGTGTTTCTAGTGGCAGAAGGTCCCAGAAAACATCTATTTCACAGCTCGCTTCATTTACGGGGTGCTGACCCGGCCGGATTTCAACGGGACTAAGAGCGCGCTTAAGGCGCACGGGATAGCAAACTCGCTTGCCGCCAAGCGGCCCGACGACAGACCATGGATCTCACAGAACATGGTGGAAGCCAGTATTCCTCTCGATGTTGTTCCTCCAAACGTCACCAGTGCTGGGCCTATCATCTTTGACTCCGAGCCGGCTATTGGGCAGGATCCGGAATTGGTGGCTTGGCTGTCGAAAGCACCGACGGTGCTCGTGAACCTCGGCAGTATCTTCACCTACTCTGAGCATCACGCAACCACCATGGCGCTGGCATTAGAGGAAGTTCTCGCCAAGACTGACGTCCAGGTGCTGTGGAAGATAGCACCGGCCGAGGATGTACCGGAGGATTATACGCTGCCCGTCCAGAAGCTCATCGACCAAGGCCGGCTTAGAGTCACGAAGTGGCTTACTGTTAGTCCGGCGTCGATACTCGACACTGGCCACATCGTGGTCTCTGTTCATCACGGTGGCGCAAACTGCTATCACGAAGCTATTGCGTACGTCGTTCCTTCATCCCGTATGTTAAGCTTGCTAATTTCCTTCCCTAGGGCTGGAATCCCTCAAGTTGTTCTGCCTATGTGGCTTGACTGTTATAACTACGCACAATTAGCAGAAGACGTTGGTGTTGGCATATACGCCAATCGAGCCTCAGCACCCAACTGGACAGTAGAAGGTCTGCGCGAGAGTTTCCTCCAGGTACTTCAAGGAGGAGAAAAGGGAAGTCAAATCAGACAGAAAGCTGCACGATTAGGTGAAATCGCTCGAAAGAATCCCGGACGATATGTAGCTGCCAGGGAAATAGCGCGGCTGGCCGGATCAGGGCATGCGTAAAGCGGGCCAAAATTTCTTACCGGTTTCCAGGGGGTAAGGGTTCGGTAATTATATAATCAGCACAGCGATGAGGATATGCGCTGCCTTCATTGAGAAGGGAGAAGGGATTAAACGGAGTGTGGCGATGGGCTGTAATATACGGTATCGAGGAGGAGCTGCTGGATTGGTTTATGAGCGGAATACCCAAATGAGGAGGTTGTCTTAGAAATTCTGGATAACAGGTACGGAATGCATGTGCGAGCTGGACTCTACCTTGGATAATAGAACGGGAACTCTAGATCGGCTATAAACTTATAGTACATGGGCACAGCATGGGCATGTACTTTATACTCTGATCTGCAGGCCTAACTATCTGACCACTCGATAGTAGGCTGGGTGGACTTTTGAATGTGATCTATGTTCAGACGTAAGGAGTTGAATTTGCTGACATTATACGAGTTAGCTCACTCTCGAATTGGTTACATGGTTACACAGGGTGAGTACATTGAGTGGAGTTGAGGTTTCTAATGTCTTAGGTTTTGGATGTGTGTGAAACCCTGGAACACCACGCTACATGCGCATTTAAGCTCTAAACCAATCAGCCAGCCTCATAGCCGAGAATAAACGCTGCACTTTGGAAATGAAAGTTGTGGTCCTGGTCTCTGGGTACCTGAATCGAAAGCGTAGCCTTCAAGCGACCCTGATTCGTCAAGAGAGTTAGTTGAAAATGAAACGCCACACCTCTTATATTACGGACTCGTGAATAATTCGTTACACTGATTATAGAACCACTCATCACCTTTAGTCTACCTACCTTCTGAGTGTAGGAGACAAAGTCTCTAAATTACCCAGTAACGATGGCTTTCATGGTCATGACAAATGTCATTGAACCTCGGAGAGCTTTGCGAGAAAGATCAAAACTAATGGATTTTTCGAGCCGCTTCTCTCAGTGGAAAACGTCAGAAGGTCTCTCTCAAGTGGAAAATTACATATCCAGCTCGCTAGGTAGTGAATATCTCTCATAACAACTGTCACGATACTTAAGCGCAAAAAGACATGCATATATAATAGTTGACGGTCATATTACTAAAGGTCAATTTGATAAATGACTACAACACCTCAGACTTATTTCTATACTATCTCTCTACGACGCGGCTGTCTGACAGTAGTTGTACTTAGCCTGGCGTCACCAGCCCTCATGCCGCTCCAGTATATGCGTTCCTCGACCCTCAAGACATTATTAAATAATTAGATGCCAACCCATTGTGAGAGGAGAGATGCCATTTGCAATAGTTAACCTTTTATCATGTCACTCGCATATAAGTTTCTGCTTTTTGTGTGTCTATCCACAAGCACATTCCCTTTTTTTAACTTTTCTCTTTTTCTTGCTGGGTTATATATATCACTAATATATGAATTGCATAGCATAATCATTGGTATAACTCCAGCAGGTTCAACGGAATACACTACTGTTGCAAAGATGTGTATTGAGGAGAATTATATACGGTGAACGTGGTCGAGACAGCGTCGGGGTTCTGGATTCGGATTTGTTCGGCGAGGTAACGTATGACTTGTCCTTGGATTGATACCGGCATATGTCTATGAGCGGCGGGCTAAGAATTCATCGCAAAGCCGATGAAACGTTTTGCTCGAATTGTACTGTCACCAAACACACTTAGTCTCATCAGTAGCTATTCTTATGTACTGCTTATTCTCTAAGCATCTGGGGCAATGGTTATGATATAATATTCGAGTTACCCTCAAGAAATGTCTTCTCTAATGGGGGTTCAACTTGGGTAAGAACGGGTGAACGTTCCTCTTTATCGCTGGGCCATATATCGAAAGCTCTTCTAAGAGCGTCAGGTCTGACTTCGGGGAGCGATGTAGATGACTTTGCTGCTTTAAGCCTTTGGAGAAAGTATAATCTCTTTCCCACTAAGCTGTGCGGTTTTATTTTATATAGCATTCTGTAAGACTGCTAGCAACGGTAGTAACATTTCTGCTTTAGCCGGGTTTAACTCAGATGTGTTATGAAAAATGTCTATGAATTCTTCTTATGAACAATAGTTTCGTTTAATATACTTATAGAGTTTACTCATCGTATAGCAGTTGGCGTCACAGAGATAACTTGGCCTAATACATATTGCGCTTGTCACCGCTTTTGAAGCGCATCGCATTCTAACGCCTCACCCCCGGAATGTCTTGAGCCGAGTATATGAAACTCGCTTGAGAACTCTTTAAATGCCTGCTCTAAAATGGTATAGATCTTATATGCTGTGTGTGCCCTCACTAACAAAAAAAATACATCTGCTTGCGTATAAGGCATTCATGTATGTCAATTAATAAGACAATTCACTGGCAGTTTTACAGCCAATTCACCATGTTAACCACTCAATAACAACAATAAGTGTCTTAGAAAGAAGAAAATCATTCAAAATAAAAAAGTTGGGATAACTATATGAGTTGTAAACCTGATAGCTTTTTTAAATTGAAAACCATCTAGCGACGGGTTCATTTGTCCACTGGGTGTAAGTACCTAGTTAATATAACATAAAACAGGGAACACTTGAAACATTGTATGATGTCCGTGCTTAAAGTTCAACGATAGTTCGCCTTGTACGTGGAAAGATTCAGCCGCACTCGCCATGGAGACCTACATAAAATTAAAAATTAGAAAAAGCAAAAGAGATACCGTTAAGCGACGAGATGGTTTATAAACGTGTCTACACAGCATATGCAGACAGCATGTGAGCGGAAAAAGAAAATACTGTGTATATACTGTACACGCGTCTATAAATATGTGGTTTAGACAAATGACAAGACAGTAAGTGGTGGCTGCAGGTATACTGTGGTTACCCCAGCTTTTCCACGCTTCCACGCGGCATGGGGCATGGATGGGGCTGTGCTTACAGGTTTCGTCATATGTTTTTCCCCAGCTCAGCGCCTAGACTAGGTGCTTAGGTACACAGTACGTACGTACGTACCTACCTAAATAAACTCACCTACCTACATGTATGTACCTACCTAGGTACCTAGGTAACCTGCCAAGCCAACTAGAGTCGCTCGGCCAGGTACCTAGGTATCAAGCTCTCTTGGATTCAGACTCAGGAGGAACTGATCCTCCTCCATCTTCACTACTTCCACGTCGGAGGCAGCAGTGATGAACAGCTTCCGTGTTTCTCTCGTCTTTTAACGTTGTGTTCCCTCCCATTAGGCAACGTTGCCTTTCTCTCTGCTCGCCCTTGGAGCGCAATTTAGACTTCTGGGAATCGTCCAACCTTATGCAAACAACAACCCGTGGGGCCATACTCGGGATAGCTGCTGTGCAGAGTGCAACAGTAATCTGATGCGGGAGCCTAGCGCCGCCGTCATTATCCGTGGTCGACCCGCGTTCACTTCGAAGCTCGTGATCCTCAACCTGGCTTGACCTGATCTGATCTGACCCGACCAGACCTTCAGCCTCACCTCAACCGGAACCGGTCTCGAGAGCTTTCGGTCTAACAACAATACCGTTAACTACACACCTCTACCGCCTCACCATTTAACCACTCGAAACAACTCGATATCCTACTCTCCGCTCTCCGCTCCCCCCCAGAGCCTTACGAGCACCCCTCACCATGGCGCCGAACATTCGGCTCGCGGCTCTTGCTGCGCTCTCCCTGTCGAGCGTGGTCGCCGCCCAGAAGAACTACACCCAGGTCGACATGATGCGCGCGCAGTTGGCTCTCATGGACGACCGCCCCGACAACTGTCCACCATGGTAAGCTCTGCTGCCCCAACCCCCCGGCTCACAACGGTCGATTTCGATGGACTAATGCTCTTGCGCTTGCCCATGGTAGCTTTAATTGCCTCTTACCCGCTCACGAATGTGGCCAGTTCGCCGACTGCAACACATATAGCGGACAATGCGACTGTCCTGCGGGGTTTGGAGGAGATGATTGCCTGCAGCCAAGTTAGACCACCCCCGAACGAATGCGTCCCAGCCGTGATACGTTGACACTGACAACCGACTAGCATGCGGCTCGTTGGCACGAGGCAAAGATCGTCCCATAAGATCTGGCGACACCTGCGACTGCGACGAGGGCTGGACGGGCATCAACTGTAATGTCTGCACTGACAACAAGGCGTGTAACGCCTTGATGGAGACTGGAGAGGATGGTGTGTGCTACCAGAATGGTGAGGTGGTCAAGAACAACTACCAGATGTGCAGTGTGACCAACGAGAAGATCTTATCCATGCTCGATGGCCAAATCCCTCAGGCTACTTTCACCTGCGACAAGGAGACTGGCTTCTGTGACTTTCAATGTGAGTGACTCGCCCAGTTACGCTAATGGCTATTATCTGTTTTGGCTAATCTCTATGCTCCAGTCTGGGTCGATCGAGTCGAGTCTTTCTTCTGTCATCTGGAGAACTGCGAGTCAAGTGCAACATTCACCTCTGACCAGAATAGCACCGATTATAAGTGCCCTGATGTCCAGTGCAAATGTGTTCCAGATCGCTTCTTGTGTGGTCTTGATGGCTCTGTCGATCTGACTGAATTTCTCAAACTATCCGTTCATGGCCCAGCAACGTTTCAATGCCTACAGCAAGACGGTGGTGTGAACGAGTGCAAGTTCAAGGAACCCCAGCTAGACTGGATGGTGCGGAGCATCTTCGGCGATGAGAGTATCGAATTGGACTGTCGATCTGGTGAATGTCTCTACCATACCGAGGTGCCCGGATATCAGCGACCTGTCAAGACCATCAACACTCCTCTCATCGCCGGTGTCATTGCTGGCTGCTCCCTCTTTGTTGTGGCCGTTATTTTAATCACATGGTACCTTTCCCGCCGCCAATTCAAGTATGGACCCATTCATCTGGACGACTCCGACGATGAGAACACAAAACTCATGACGGATCACAAACCGGCCACGCTGCATTTCGAGAACGTCAACTATGGCCTCAACGGCAAACCTATTCTCAGCGGTGTTCGTGGAATTGCCCATCCTGGTGAGATTACCGCCATCATGGGTGCTTCAGGCGCGGGAAAGACGAGTTTTCTGGATATTCTTGCTCGCAAGAACAAACGTGGCCATTTCTCTGGTGATTTCTATGTCAATGGTGAAAAGGTTAGCGATGCCGACTTCAAGAGCGTTATTGGATTCGTCGACCAGGAGGACACGATGTTGCCTACACTCACTGTCCATGAGACCATCTTGACGAGCGCTCTCCTCCGACTCCCCCGACACATGGGTCGCGCGGCTAAAGAGCAGCGGGTATACGAAGTAGAAAAACAACTTGGCATCTATCACATTCGAGACTCGTTGATCGGATCCGAAGAGGGTAAAGGACGTGGTATTTCGGGTGGAGAGAAGCGCCGTGTCGGCATCGCCTGCGAGCTTGTTACAAGTCCGTCAATCCTGTTCCTGGATGAACCGACAAGCGGCCTGGATGCTTATAACGCATTTAACGTCATTGAATGCTTGGTGACTCTCGCCAAAACATACAAACGTACCGTCATCTTCACCATTCATCAACCACGATCCAATATTGTCGCCTTGTTCGATCGTCTCGTTCTTCTGGCTCAAGGCAAGACCGTATATTCAGGACCCTTTTCTCGATGCCAGGATTACTTCGACGAAGCCGGCTACGCATGCCCGCCCGGATTCAACATCGCCGATTATCTTGTTGATCTGACTATGCATGCTAGTAACGCAGGAGCATTTGATGACGGGAGCCTGTTGAACGATACCGCGAGTAGTATTGGTCCGAGCAGCACCCAGGCTATCAAGTCAGTAGCTAGTATTTCTGGTCACAGTACTGCTGAAGAGAGCTCTATCGCCGAGGCATCATCGAGTCGACCCCAGAACAAACGCAAAAACTCCATCAGGGCACGCCAAGAACGAGAACTGTTTACTCGGCGCAAGAATACTGCTGATACAGCCACATCGTCTGATGTGGAAGAAGAAGTTGGAGCCTACAAACTCCACAAACAGCCTCCTGGTGTTGTACCTCCCCAGATCATTGTTGAAGATGTTCATGACCTTCCCCCGGCGGCCGGAACCAATCTAGACAGTCTTGTTCAGTCATTTGCCGAGTCCGATATCGCTAGTGACGTCCACGAGGAAATCCAACAGGCAGTGGCTGCTGCCCGTGAGGCAAATGGACAAAACGGCCTTGTGATTGGAAACGGTACCGGCAGTGCAATTGGTCGTGGCTATGCTCGAGTGAGCTATCTTCGACAGTTCATCATTTTGTCACAACGGACCTGGAGGAATCTCTACCGTAACCCACTCCTCATGCTGACCCACTACGCCATCGCTATCGTCCTAGCCGTTCTCTCTGGTTATCTCTTCTACGGCTTAACAGACGATATTCCCGGCTTCCAGAACCGACTTGGACTGTTCTTCTTCCTTCTCGCTCTCTTTGGATTCAGCACGCTCACTAGCTTAAACGTGTTTGCCTCGGAACGACTTCTGTTTGTCCGCGAGCGAGCTAATGGGTACTATTCTCCCATCACATACTTTGTAGCTAAGGTCACGTTTGACATAATACCTCTGAGAATCATCCCTCCTATTCTGATGGGTGCCATTATCTACCCCATGACCGGCCTCATACCAGATGCACCCCATTTCTTCACCTTCATGTTGACCTTGGTCCTCTTCAATCTTGCAGCTGCTGCCATTTGCTTCTTCATAGGCATTGTCTGCAAAGACGGCGGCGTTGCCAACCTGATCGGTAGCCTGGTCATGCTGTTCTCTCTCCTCTTCGCTGGATTATTGTTGAATCACGACAAGATTCCGGATGCGGCATTGTGGCTACAGTCTCTGTCCATATTCCACTATGGTTTCGAAGCACTCATAGTCAACGAGGTAGTCAAATTGACGCTCGTGGATAAGAAATATGGACTGGATATCACGGTACCGGGTGCTGCCATTCTGAGCTCATTCGGTTTCGACAATGGCGCGAAGTGGACGGATATCCTCAACCTCGGCATCTTTGCTGCCGTATTTGTGGTCCTAGCTTACGCGGCGATGCACTTCCTGCTAGTGGAGAGGAGATAGCGCACAACGTTCTTGTTGTTGTACGTATAATAATAGTGCAGATGCCGGGTCGGATTTTTGATGGGTTGATAGACATTCTATTCTCTGCAAATATGTATGCATCATTTAGGTGCAGCTGAACGGGATCTTTCTTCTTTTTGATAATGCATACGGATGGTACGTATCTGGGAATCACGGGTGGCGTTTAGAGGGTTTCTTGTGTCATTTCTTTACATTTTGTGAGAATACAATGTAGTAAGGGCAATCGTTATATACATATAGTACATATTTATGTCAATGTGTGCTATGCGTGTCATTTATACAGGATGTGTATCCATCATCCGAATGCCTTCGAAGCCCATTTGATTGTGATAAACGTCGTCGCCAGGGAAAACCATCCTTCATCACAAGCCAAGCTCGATCGTGACGATGCTGGTTCCAACCAACTCAACAGGAGTCACATGACAGCCCACACATAAAGAGACAGTAGACGGCACTAGTCCATCTTGCCACCAGTCAACTCCTCAGCCACCCGCTTCTGTCTCCGGTCGGTACGCGTCTTCTCCGAGGTCAGGTCAGCCAGCAGGGTATTGTTGTTGCGCTGGAGCTCCTTGAGCATGCTCGCCACGGACAGGGGCTCGCTCTCGGCGTCCCAGATGTTCTGGATGCGGTAGCCGGCACTGCTCGCCCCGAGCTTCTCGAAGTGGTCATCGGCGAAGTGCGTGTTCACGGCGTCCTCGAGCTCGGCCTCGCTCACGATGAACGACCGCGCGTTCATGTACAGCGCCTGGATGGCGTCGCGCCGCGCCTCGCTCTTAACCGCACCGATGGCCGCCGTCCGCGCCGCCGACGCCAGCGCACGCTCGAACCGCTCCGGGTCCGGCTGCACGGCCGGCTGCAGCGTGCCTGCGTTGATGCTACCCCGCGTCAGCCGCTCGTCTTCGCGCTCCGGCGCCATTGCGGCCGCTTTGTTCTCCGCTAGCTTCCGCGTGCGGGTTGCGAGCCGCTTCGCGTCTAGACGCTGCTTGCGCGCCCATAGATCGCGGACGCCGGACTTGATGTTCTCGCGGCGGGAGGCGGCCATGCGGCGCTTCCAGGCCTGCAGCTCCGAGGCGGGCTCGGCCTGCGACCGGGCGTTGGTCGGGCTGGGGGCGGAGCGGTCGAGCCAGTCGTCGGTCGGCTTCTGGTGGCTGTCGCGGTGGGCGAAGATGCGGCGGGGCACGGGGACGAAACCGCGGTGTCGCTTCAGCTCGCGCTTGGCCTCGATTGACTGGTCCTGGGGCGGGTTCGGCACGTTGATGAAGAGGGGGGACTCGGGGGGGATTTGCTGCAGTTGCACGCTTGGTGTTGATGTGAATAGTCTGGCTAGGGCTGGGGCTGTTGTTTGTGGTGAGGCTGCTGTTGATATACTCCGCGGGAGCAGCGCTGCTCGTGGGAATAGGGAGGCCATGGTGATGTGTGTGTGTGTGTGTGTTTGTCTGTCTGAAGGCACAGGTCGTACAGATTTTAGATTGTAATCGTCGAGTTATCGTTCAATTAGATTGAGTATAGAACCCAATCAACTGAGTTTTATCCAATCAATCAATATACTCCTTCTCCTCAATATCGGTGCGGGTTATGCCGTCGAGACGTCGGCGTCGATTGGCAATGACCGGGACCGAATGCAGCTTTTTCTCTCGCCGATAGAAAATCAATCCGTTGAAGCTGCCGGGGGTCCAGCTGGCCCCACTCTTTCCTGCACCAGGAACCGACCAACGGAAAGCGGTGAAGATTTGAAGCTCGGCAGAATCTGAAAAAACCAGGTGGGGCCCAGCAGAATAAAACTTCTTGGGACAAGCTCCCAGACTCGGTCTTCCCTCACCTTGCCTCACCAGCCAGCCAATCTTCTCTGGTCTCACCCAACCCCCAACCCCCAACGATCCCCAATCTCGAACCTACCCTTGGCGCCTGTTCCCGTTTCGGCTCGCTGCAATCATGGGTACCGGAAAGAAGGAGCGGACTCGCATCGCTCGCGAAGGGAAGAAGACGGATGGTATGCAGAATGTCAAGATAAAAGGAGAGAACTTTTATCGTGATGCTAAAAGGGTACGGGCTTTAAATATTCGGAAGGACCATGGGCCTCAGAGAAATGCCGAGGGAAAGATCACTCAGTGAGTCTGTGACCGTACACAATGTTGCGATCGTCTGCTAATTCGTTGTCGCAGAGCTGCCAAATACCGTACGTCGCCAACACCGCCTCTTGCCTTCCTCGAGAAGACATCGACTTCGCGCGAGTTATACTAATACTGTCTGTCACCAGAGTCACGAGATGCTCCCACCGCTCGGATAGAGCCCGACCGACGATGGTTTCAAAACACCCGAGTCATCTCGCAGGACAGTCTGTCGCAGTTCCGAGAGGCCATGGCCGAGAGGGCCTCAGACCCTTACTCCGTTCTCCTGAAATCAAACAAACTTCCCATGACTCTCATCCGCGACGGGAGCTCCGATATTCCAGGGCTGAAACAGCACCAAGCAAAGATGGCGATTGAGACATCGTCGTTTGCCGACACATTCGGACCTAAGCAAAAGAGGAAACGCGTAAAGCTTGGTGTAAGCTCGTTGGAAGATTTAGCTGAGGACACCGAGCAGAGTATGGATACATACAAGGAACGTCTCGAACAAGCCAGGCTGCTGAGCGGAGCTGGTGAGAAGGCTGAAGAGGCTGGTGAAGATACCGTTGAGATGGCAGATCCACTGTCAATGGCTATCGAGCCGGTGTTCAGTAAAGGACAGAGCAAACGTATCTGGAACGAGCTATATAAAGTTTTAGATTCGTCCGATGTTGTTCTTCATGTCCTAGGTATGTGATATTCATGGTATCCCCGAGATTTATACCCTAACAGTAACCAACTTTGCTCCTATAGATGCTCGTAATCCTGAGGGTACTAGATGTCGAGCGGTAGAGCAATATCTCAGTAAGTTTCTCCCAGAGTCATTTCCTTCCTATGCTTGGCTTGAAACGGCCGTACCATTTGAGCTGAAAGAGTAATTACTGACTCCAACGACAGAGAAGGAAGCCCCGCATAAACATTTAATTTTCATTTTGAACAAAATCGACCTGATTCCTACGAGCGTAGCGGTAAGTTTTGGGTTACGTTCTTTCTCTCTGCCTCCCCTGTCACCTCTGTCCCAATGCTTTTGTCAGGATACTTTCTGCTTTATTGCCTTCCTTGGAAGATATCTGTTACAGCGTTGGAAAATCAAATTCAAACTTGCTGTTCTCTTGTCTTCGGACCTGAGAGCTGATTGAGTTCCGTTTTGGGACTCTTTCATTAGTTTTCACGTGTTTCACTGAGTTGAAGTCTACCTCTACCATTATCATAACATATGAGGTAGCCGGTGGTAGACTTCTTAGTTACGATTCATACATCTCACCTCGAGAAAGCAATCTCTTTCTTTTCTTCCGCCTCTAGTCAGGACTATATCACTGATTTGGCTAGGCTGCATGGATACGGCACTTATCCAGCGAGGTTCCGACTCTGGGTTTTCACTCTTCCATAACAAATCCTTTCGGCAAGGGTCAACTTATATCACTCTTGCGGCAATTCTCCTCATTACATAAAGATCGAAAACAAATAAGTTGCGGTCTGATAGGGTATCCCAATGTGGGAAAATCGTCACTTATCAATGCTATCAAGGGTAAAAAGGTTACAACCATCGCCCCGGTGCCTGGTGAGACGAAAGTTTGGCAGTTCATTACCTTGATGAAGAGGATATATCTTATTGAGTGGGCTCCCTGTGATTCTCATTTCTCGGCCCCTCAACTTTGTTACACGAGTGGCCCTGTAAGAACGACCTGGGTCAACCATACTGACTGAAATCACCAGTTGTCCCGGAATTGTCCCGCCAAATCCAAATGATAAGCCTGCTGATATTCTTCTACGCGGTGTTGTACGAATCGAAAAAGTCGACAACCCGGAACAGTATATTGCACCCATGATGGCTAAAGTAAAACGAAATCATTTAGAGAGAACATATGAGATCAGCAATTGGAAAGATGACCATGAATTTCTCGAAATGCTCGGTCGAAAAGGTGGCAGACTATTGCGCCAAGGCGAGGTAGATCTTGATGGAGTAGCAAAGATGGTATTGACCGGTAAGATAACACCCCTCAACCGACTTGCATCTGCGTATTCTCAGTTACTAAATGATGTGTGCAGACTTCATAAGAGGCAAAATACCTTGGTTTACGCCACCGCCAAAGACGGATGGCGAAGATAAATCAGCTGTTATTGAGGGTCGCGAGGGCCGGCTGGGTGAAATGCCTAAGAAGCGGAAGAGAGATGAGGAGGAGGCTGCTGCTTCAAACGCAAAGCCACTTGAAAAGTCAGCAGAAACGAAGAAAACAGTTGATGATGAGGGAGATGATGAAGAGGATGATTTTGAAGGTTTTAGTGACGATGAGTCTGATGATCCATCTGACTACGGCGCCGAGGACGCGGCAGATGGAGATGAAGATGATATGATACCCCTTGAAGAACTGAGCGACGATTCAGACGATGGCTCTGACAACGATAAAGAGCATGGTTGAAATTCCAAGCTTGTAGGTGATAGGTAGCAGCAAACAAATGGAGCACACCGATCACTTACATCTCTCCTCTTATCATTTGAATCGTCTTGTGACTTTTCAATGCTTAGTAGGTAGGTACATGCCGAAGTCTCATTACATACCTAGCGACTTTTGGGGTCTTTAAGCTTGCAACATCTGCTCCTACCTTATTTAAACGTTCTGTAATCGGAAATCGCACAGCGCGTCATCTCTTGCATAAGGCCGAGGAAGGTGTATAGATGATACGGCAAGAGCATGAAGCCACAAAAGGAAATCTAGCCCGGATGATATTATATGAACCCATCACCATTTCTAGTTACTGGCATCGTCACCCATCCCGATTCTGGCTACGTCGAAACGAGCATTCGAAATAAACTGGTTGGTTTCTGAATCTCTCGTCGACACCCCGCCCCTTTTTTGGTGTTTCTTGGAACATTGATTGGTTCTTTCTTTGGGTCCAAACACCACCGACCATTCATTCGTCATTGTTCCGCCGATTCCACAAGTGCCTCTGTGCCGGATCGCTCGCCATGCTCATACCCCTGGTATCCATCGTCTGGCTGCACTCGCTGAGCGGCCCCGTCGACGCCCACGCCACGCGCGACAATGTCGGGTGCGGATTCCATCTGAGCTGCTCGGGGGCCTTTAACGGTTCTGTGGGCGAGAAGAGTAGCGGGCAGGCTCATGCTGGTGGTGGTGGTGATGGTGGAGTGGCGGCTTCGAGCTTGTTTACTTGGTTTGGGGATGCTTTTGCTGATCAGTCGGGGAGTGGGTGTTGGTGGACTCGTATGTTTTTTCTTTGGTGTTTCTTCTGCCTTGGACATATACACATTCTCTGTCTCTTTCTTCGTCTATTTCACGCACAAACCCACGCCGACAATACCCATTCATTTCTTCTATTCTGCATGTCTATCCAGTTGGACGTAATTCATGTTCATGAGCTAACAGGACATTGATGTATTCAGCCCCCACGTTCACCCTCCAATGCGACAAGAACCAACCCCCAGACCACGGCTTCCAGATCGGCTGCGACGGCTCCCTGTCCTTCAACGGACAATCCGTCTTCTACGAGTGTCCGACGGGCGAGGGCGACGAGGTCAACCTCTATCTCCGTCCCAATGGGCCTCAGTGCCATGAGATCACCATCCAGGCAGATAACTGCGCGCCGTCGACATGTCCCGGTGGTGGCGTAAGCCCAAGCCCAGGGTCAAATCCAGGAGCCGGTCCAGGATCAAACTCAGGTACTCCTTCACCCACTACGCTAGCGACTTCTCTATCCGGCTCTACGTCCCCCGGCCCACCGACCCCATCACCATTCACCACTGGCGGAGACACGACGAGAACGAGCATCACCAGCACTTCGACGGTGACGACTACACAACAACCCACGCCGAGTAGCAGTAGCAGTTGTGTTGAGGTGGGACCCGACGAGATCGTGCTTACGGATCTCGGGAACCCGGATACGGCGTACGGCCCGAATATACCGGGTCATATCCAGGTGTCGCCCAACGCATCTTCGATATTCAATTTTCACTTCGACGACGCGGATCAGGGGAAGAGCTGTCGACTTTCTTTCCGACTGCCCAACCCCCCTACATCCGGACCTACGTCCTCCACACCTGGTTCACCGAATGCCCCAGGCGGAACTTTGCCATTCAACCTCACCGGCACCGGCATCGTCGCCTTCGCGGCGCTCGAAGGCTGGGCTGATGCCGACACGACGTATAAGACCATGCCGCGCGTCGTGCAGGTCCTTGCGGACGCGATGCTGCGGGGCGGGACTGATGTGGTTATTGATGAGTTCCCTTGTCCGGGCTCTGCTGCGAAGTCTTCGGTTTTGATGGGGCAAGGGCCGATGGCTGATACTTGTCTTGATTGTATGCAGGGCCAGGGCTCTGGGATGTTTTTGCAGAAGTGCTAGGGGTTTGCTTGGGGTTTACTTTGACTTCTGTGTGAGGTGGTGTGTTTTTTTACCCCTTTTTCTTTGAGTTGTGTTACACAGCGAGGGGGTCAAAGAGAAAGTGGAATGAAGATGAAGAAAGGGATAATGAAAAGAGAAAAGAGGATGAAAAAGAAGTGAATGCAGGAAGGAAGGGTATTTATCTTGAGACGGTTCTTATCATAATGTTTTTTCGGAAGGAAGCCCGTTTTTTCTTGGGGGAGTTCTTGGTTGCTTTGTTCGCGGTTTGATATGGTATGGTATGGTATGGTATGGTATCACATGATAGGGTAATTATGGTATCATATCATATCAGATTGTATGCTAGTTATGGTGTTGCTTGGTATGGGCTTATATGGAGGGGTCTGGTATGGCAGACGGGGACGGTATGATAGCAAAGCGTATGGTATTCCATGAAAGCGGACAGTAATCTTAATGAGACATGCGATCTTCTCTTGCTATGTGTGGTGATATTCTAGTATTTCCAACTTGGACTTGTGATTTATTTACTTTCTTTACTGCTTATCTCATATTTCTCTGTTTGCTTTGTTTTATTCTTTGTAGAAGACTGTGATTTTGTAAGAGGTGGTAGTCAAGACGGTTAGTAAAGGGGTTGCAACGGCTTACTCTTCCTGTTTTTCTTTCTGGTCGTTTTGGTAATGGCTTTTTGTGAGTCATATTTAGCTGATGAGAACTTAATGCTGCGCCTGAGAGTTGTCTAGCTCAGTCTCTACATTGGTTCATGTGTGGGTTTGTGTGTGGCCTCAGTAATCAAATAAAGGTCTACTGGGTGAGTGAGCAATATGAGTGATATGAATGAGCGTAGTCATTGAGTAAGTATGCTTCAGCGGTAACACGTGACGAACCCTATGCAAGCACGTGGGGGCAGGTAGGATGGGTGGTAATTGGACATCCAAGAGGGAAAGGCAAATTTCAGCTTGACAGCAGTTCATTTCTGGGTATATTAACGGTACATGTTGCGTTTCTGCCCTACTCTAGCTAACACAATAGACGCCGTATCTGGAGTATTTACCTAGCATGGTGTTTATAGAATGCTAGATGTGTATGATGTTGGACTCATGGCCAATGCATGACTATTAATCCACATCATGGATCGCACTTGGATATGTGAATATTGATTTGCTTGTGGGAGGATAGACAGATGCCTTTTGATGATATCATCCTTGGAGTTGAGCGCATGTATGTACGCCGAAGACTAGGATATTTATGAATTCCATACAATCAAAGAATAGTACCAGTTTGAAAGATGAAGAGGTCAGGCCCGTGGTAATCAGAATCCATACGTACACTTACGAGCCTGTGACTCTCTGCTCCGTGTTTTCTATGCCGACTGTCTGATTAGTACGGCCGTGACCCTGAAATGTGATCTGGTCTGACTTGCCAGGTGCTTTACATATGGGCTGACAACTTCGGCTTTGTGGAAGACTAGATCCCCCATGATTCGAGACTTATCATGGCGAGAAGAGAGAATCTCACTGTCATCGTTAGTACTACCGCTGGCGAGGTCGCTGTCAGCGGGAGTATGCTCAGCGGTATGAGTCCTCCTCTTCTATTCAAGGAGTATCGCAGTGCGCGTTCTACTGTTACCATATAATGTGATTGCATAAGGAAAGGAACTCCGTGGGCCTGCACTGGTGGTATATATACCACCTCGGACCAAAGGCCCGTGCGACGTTGACCCCGACCCGGGGTTCCGCTCCGCATGGATGGTTCCATCACGAAGGAGCTAACGTGCCAAGGAAAATCCGCGAAGAACAAGGCGTCGCTTATTTTATATTTAGGCATGCGCGTCTGTTAGTCGTTGCATTTCCTCTGGTCATATTAGGTTCGGTTCATGTGCTGACGCTGTCCAATTGAGGCAACCTGCCTTTTTCTTTGACGTTTTTAGACTTCGGCTTCCTATTGCGGCTTAATGAGGGCCGTCCTACGGTCCTCGGCATGGGATTGAATCGTGCAACACGAGGGCTGTAGTGCTGTGCCACTTAATGTACATCGATATTCGAAATAGAGTAGTGCACTGAGTTAAGTCCTGTTGGTTCTAAGAGATAGCTCAATGCCCCTGATGACTTCTTTTATTTCTTTTTGGTCTTTCCAGATCTATAAGTAAGACTTTCTTTTTACGGCAGTTCGACTCGCTCAGCCGTTTGGTGGCATGTGGCACAGGGAAGATCATCATCGACGTGATTTGAACTTAAAACAATGTTTACAAATGTCTAGCTACAAATGGGTCAACTCCAACTAAATACGTCGTATGTATACGTATCCTGTTGTTGTTTCGATGTTAGCGCTTGTGAGCGGGATGTGGTGAAGATATCTGGGGTTAATCGCCGGTCTCGCATGGCTCCCTTTCGGCCCGCGCCGGGAATTGTAGAGTATAGTCAGTACTACACTAGGTATGTATATTCAATCTTGGCTAAATTACATGGCTTTTCAAACACTTGGAGGTTGTATCCTTGTGCTGCCGCGCGTTGTCGATGGCACGAGCTACATAGATAGTTACCGGGGGTCTGGGGAACGAGTGGTGGGTAAATGTGGTATCGATGTAACTTCGGAATGGCATGTGTCAAAGTTCAGATAAGCTTATCATCTACTCACACGCGTCAGAAAGTCTCAGATTTAACAGTGTCTTCACTTCTTGTTGAAACATTTTGAAATCACGTTACTACAGCAAGGTAGGAAACCGTTATCATAGCATTCCTGAAGTGAGCAGATTGTGAGATATGTTGAGATAAGCGCTATCTATGTGTATGGCAGTTGAACCGTCGATGCTATACAACTGAGCTGACGATGATAGTTAGAATGGTAACGTTGCACGGCTGCGTGTGTTTAACCATTTGGACACACAATCTGAAGACGGGTTGGGGCCACGATATGGGACTGAGGACTAATTAAGGCTTGTCGCGTGGGCTTACTATTCCAGGTTCCATTGGCCCTATGGCATGGCATCCCCCTTTACGGCTTCGCAAGAAATTACCGAGTGCAAGTTGCTAGTGTAGAGAATCTATTCATGGAGATATGGCAGGGACAGGCATCGGTAACGGCATAAAGGCGGATATAAGGCTTGTCGATCCAAGGCTGACCATAGAAACGCCTGATTCAACGATTGTTTCATGAAACAGGGAAGCTCAATATAGGGTTTTTGCTCATATGATCGGCATCTAAACGGCGAAACAAGGCTTAGCTTAGTTTTTTTCTAAATGTCTCGCCCACTTCTGGGGTAATGGCTTGCTTCTACTTTGACGTGCATATGAGCACTTGACTGCATCCAGTGCCTTTACTTATCAATCCGTCTGTCACCAGGACGAGTGCCAAAGACAACAGTTATCCACCAGATTGCAACGGGCTTGCTTGAACTACCATACTAGGTAGTAGGGTCCCCAGCTTCCTAGCCAGGGGTCTGTGCCGTTAAATCCTCCCATTCGTCGATCCCGAACCCCTATTCCGGAACAGGAAGCTGGGGATGCAAGGGGCTAATCGCAGCACACGCATGGTCTTTTGAACTAATGACTGCTCAACTATCTCGAAAAGGTTATATGTGCCGACACTACACTACACTGCAATTGCTGGAACAGGATGTAACAATCTCCAGCATTGGTGGTGGTAGAGGGAGAAGCAGCAAGAAGTTGGAAAAGGCCCCAATCTCAAGGAATCAATGTCTCGGTATAGCCTGCTTCGCGAATGCCCAGCCGCATGGCAGCGTGTTCAGAGGATCATCTTGTGAGACATCACGTCTTATTATTAGATTATGCTTTGCATATTAGAGCCTCCTTGCTAAATCTTACAATCCAGACCCCGCCACTTGTGTTTCCGATCCGGGCGTAGAGTCGGCTGGTTGAATCCCGCCAAAACATCCTTCTCGCACCGATCCGGAAGCTCGCTGGTTGACTGGCGGCCGCCGATCGCTGCCTTGCCTCTTGACCTCGGACGAACTAATAGGAGGTAGCTGTCTCGAGCTGCCATCTCTGGTACCATCATTGGTCACCCCCAAGCCCTTCGCCGGCAGAATCGTTACCTTGTACCTGTCGATCACGTCCCCATTTGGACGAAACTAATCTCGATTTCTATTCGTCTGTGGCTAATCACCTGCTTGTATCATCCAATTGCCGCTTGCAGCTATCGTGACTACCACCACGACCTGGCATTCGCGGTAGGATGACCACCTTCAGGGTGAGAGCATGCTCTTGCAACGAGCCCCAATCCTGGACGTTACTATTCCACATCAGTTACCTTTTGGAGGAATGAGTCTCACCTTGGCCATGGCCACAACTGTACTTGTCGTCTCCACGGACGGCGCCACTTGGTAGTGCCGCGTTATCGACTACGGAGCCGTAGGTTGCACGCGCGCCATGGAGCCCATCGTCTCATGGTCGGTAAGGCATACCCGATGATTGAGTAACGTTGATCCTGGGACGGGAGCGTGGCTGTTAGTCGAAGGAGTAGACTCGGTATATAATAGGGAGACGTCCTCACCATTCCGTCTCGATCTTGAAGCTTCACCACATCCATCCTTGGACACTTCATCAGCTCAGGTAGCTTTAGCTCTAGCTCCCACATTCCTTTTTCTCTTTTTTATATAGTTCTAGCTCAGGCAGCTCAAGCTTGTCCCTCCTTCAATAAAATGGCTCCCTCCTTCTCGAGCCTGGCTACCATTGCCAGCATCCTAACCCTTGCCCCATCTGCTCTCGCCTCCTTCTCATCCTCGGCTACCAACAGCCTCTCCGTCTACTGGGGTAAGAAAAATGAAGCAACGTGCTGTAACCGTCCGTGTGCAGATGGACTGACGTCGTCATTATAGGCCAGAACTCCGCCAACGGCGCGGACACCCAGGGTAGACTCAAGGAGTACTGCGACGGTATGAGAACTGCCCTATCCCGTGCCCTTGTTTGAAGAGTTGCTAATTTGGCTATTCACAGACAATGGAATCGGCGTAAGATGACCACTGTCTGCTGCTAGAATCGGAATTCTCTAACAAAGCTGTCTATAGATCATCAACATCTCTTTCTTGATCGGCATCAACACGCCGAGCGTTAACTTTGCTAGCGCCACTAACGCCTGCACTGCCATTGATGGCACCAGCCTTTACAGCTGCCCCGAGATCGAGGAGGACATCACATACTGCCAGGGCCAGGGCAAGACCATCATCTTGTCCGTCGGTGGCGCCACATACTCTGAGGGTGGCTTCACTGATGAGGCTACTGCCACCGCGGCGGCTAACACCGTCTGGGGTCTGTTCGGTTCCAAGACGGACACGGCCAACCGACCTTTCGGCTCCGCCGTCGTCGACGGTTTCGACTTCGACCTCGAGTCCAGCGTGCAGAACTTCGTCCCCTTCGCGACCACACTTCGCTCGCTGATGGACGCCGACACCAGCAAGACCTACTACCTCTCCGCCGCTCCTCAGTGCGTGTACCCCGACGCGGCGCTGAACTCGCTCCTCGACGGCGCCGTCTCCTTCGACTGGATCAACGTGCAGTTCTACAACAACTTCTGCGGCGTCATCAACTTCTCGAACCCGAACGCGTGGAACTTTGCCCAATGGGACGACTGGGCCAAGAACACGAGCAAGAACCCCAACGTCAAGGTCCTCATCGGCGTGCCCGCCAACACGGGCGCCGGAGCCGGCTACGTCGACGCCACGACCCTCGGCACGATCATCGACGACACCAAGTCCCAGTACTCGAGCTTCGGCGGCATCATGATGTGGGACATGAGCCAGCTGTACGAGAACACCGGCTTCCTCTCCAGCGTCGTCTCGGAGCTCGGCGGCAGCAGCGGCGGCAACGGAAGCAGCACGACCACGACCACGACCACGACCCGAGGTACGGCGACGCCCACCCCCTCCTCGACGACGTTGTCCACCAGCACCCGCACCACAACCACCACGCAAGCAACTGGGACAGGGGTTCCTCAATGGGGACAGTACGACCACCCTTTCCTACTCTCTTAGAGATATATGTTGTTCTGTATAAGTGTGTGGGCAGATAGATTGAGCGCCTCGATTGCGCGATTTGTTTGTGTGTGTGTGTGTGTGTGTGTGAGGGATGTTGATGGTTTTTATGTCTCGAGGGCCCGAGGGCGGTTATATACCCTTTTTTTGAGAATCAGTTTTTGCTGACGAGTTTATAGGTGTGGCGGCATCGGTTACACGGGGTCGACGGTCTGCCAGTCGCCGTACACGTGCGTAAGCACTGGCGCCTACTGGTCGCAATGCGAGTAAACGGCACCTTTTCATCGCGAATGAACGGACTTTCGAAATGAAATGAACATCTTCGATATCGTATGAAGTATCGACGCGAAGTGGATGGGAGAGATGAGTGGAAGATTGAAGGTTGATGTGTCACGCATGAGATTCTGGTGAGAGTCAGCCAGTGAGTGGTTTCGGGTTCGGGTTGGGTTTGGTTTTTTGGGCTCTATTTGGTTGGGAACGGTCATTCATTCATTCATTCTTGTATATACTTGCACTTCTTCGGGACATATCCGACCAATCTGCACATACCATCATCATTCTCATTATTCTCATCGTTATGTGAGACGCTCTTGCTGTGATATGTGAGACCAAGTGTGAGAATATCCCCTCCCTCACACAGTGAAACTGCTCAATTCCCATCAATGTCTATGATAGCGATCTCGTCTATCTTCACCGTGATTCGCCTGGCCTGTATCATGCACTGAGTGCTTTACCATATATATGCTCAGACGCTATACCGACATTAGGAATCATGTCGCGAGACCTATGACTCATCCTAGAAATAAGATGATGAATGAACGAGACGAGATGAGGGCAAGCATTCTGTAGCGTCTCAAACAATATACATATATATATATATATATATATTGAAATTGAGGTGGAAAGGCACAATCACTCGCGCCAGACCAAAATACCCTTAGCATACAAGCCAGATATTATCCCAATCTTCCGATCGGAGTCCCGCGCAACCGTCGCACTGCTCGGATACTCAGTATCGACATACAAGTTCTCAACCCCGCCCTCCTGCGTCCACCTAGCAGCCCACGACGGCGCCGCAAGCGAACTACACGTCTCCCGCACACCAGCATCAGCCCCCGCGAGCTCATCCGGCGAGTTGCAGACGTGGCGCGTCTTGGCGAACTTGGCGAGGCTCGGCACGTGCGGGTGGCCCGCGATCAGGAGCGCGCCGTCCCTGGACACGGAGAGGTTGTCCGGGGCGAAGGGAACCCTGAGCTCGGATGCGTGCGTGAAGCGCGGCGCCGCGGTGCCTTCGGACTGGGTGATGGTGAAGAAATGCACGGATGCACGTGATGAGGAGGAGACGGCTGCCGTCGTGGCGTTGAGAAGCTCGATGCCGTTTGCGAAGGAGAGACGCGGCACGACGACTGTGACGTGCGCCGGAGCCGCGGGGTCCGCGAGCGTTGGGGCGATGTCTACGTGTACTACGCTGCCGCCCGGCAGGCCGAGATTCGTCTCGAGCTGGGCGAGAATAGGATGGGACCGGATGGGGAAGTAGTGGTCGTTGGTGACGTAGAACTCGTGCTCGTTGATCAGGGCGATGGAGTTGGGCGTGTGAATCAGGGGATGCTGGACGGTGCGAAGGTGCGTCGCCGTGTATGTCTCCAGGTCCAACTTGAAGATCTCAATAGCCGGATGATCATGGCGATGGCTGGTGGCGAACAAGGTTGATGTGTGCTCGTCGTAAGCCAGGCCCAGTGTGTGGAAGTCCGACTGCCCCTCGAAATCAACGAACTCAAGCTGCTTCAGAGCTTCATTGTCGGATGCGCCGGTGTTCTTGTAGTCAAAGATGTACAGCTTGGCGTTTTCCACGGGCTCTGGGAGGAATATACCCTGATTGATGGTTAGTGAGATGGCGACATTGGGGAAAACACATGATCTCGGAGATATGCGCCCAGCCGCGACACAGCAGTAAGTTCCTTCATCGCATATTGTGCGCCGCGACGATCGTGATGCATGACTCAGCAACCACAATAGTATCATCTTGGGTGCATACAGATACATCCATGCATGAAAAACACGAAGGAGCAATAAAAAAGAACACGATAAATACATTACAGCAAGAGAAAAATATCCAAATCAATCTTCATAATAAAACAACTTACCATGACGGTATTCCACCGCTCGCGACCCGGATCGCAGCCAAGGATGGCAAAGCCCGCCGATTCAACGAGGATCGCATCCTCACAGCTGCGGATGCGGTCGGCAAACCTCACCTCATGAGATGCAAAGGTGTTGACCCTGACAAGTCGATGCGGCGCATTCTTCCAAAACAGGGCAGCCGTCTGCCCGCGCTCGGATAGATAGGGAGACAAAAGTGCCAGCACAATGATGCTCTGGGAGAAATTGAACAAGATTCTTAGTCAGCGACTTGTGCTTCCTCGCAACACACGACGGGAACTTACAATCGCGGCTCTGAAAGCCATCGTCACGAAGCGATGTCGGCAATGAGTTGCGATAGCGGTTGGTACACGATGGTGTGAGCTTCGTGTGTTTGGTGTGTTGACCGTCGGTATTGGAGTATTGGTCGTGCGTCTCCAAGCTCCAGACGGCGAACTTTTTTCGTTGCACCCAGCCAGCTGGGTCGGCCTCTGACCTTTAGATTACACTTCGGCAGTTCAGGCAAGCAAGCTACCTAAAGAGGGAATCACCGTGGGGATTAGCAGTGAATGATTGCTAGTGCCGGTAGTACGAGTAGAGAGAAGAAGGGGGAAATAGAATTAGCGCCAGTGAATAAAAAATAAAAATAGAAAAATGGCCGGGTGATGACTATTCGGGTAGTGTATAATGAATGCTATTATTCCCTGTCTGGCTTGCTGACGTCCATTATTCAGGGATCTATCTATCTGGGGAAAGAAAGATACTTAGCAATACCATGCTCTCTCATCTCCAGTTGTAGTGCGATTTGGTGTAATGTACTCCGGGACTAAATGGTACTTAGCAGCAGTAGTCAACCCACATCGCATCGCATTACCTCAATTGTTGAGATTCGCCGTCGTCGCACATTGTATACTCACGCACGGACACATTGTGTGTTGTGTTGTGTTGTGTTGTGCTGTTGTCCCACGATCGGCCGAACAGGTTGGTGGCACGGCCGCTGCTGACGTGCAGCAGCCGGGGTCTGGGTCTCTCCCTTACGGCCGAGAGATAATCGCCGATCTGGGGCAGCACGGCATAGATGAACTACAATACAGTATGCGTCGCTTTACATGATCTGTTTTATACTGTATGCTTGCAGGATCGAAGGATTGGTGATGAACCTAGTCGGAGCTTTTTATTGTAAAGCTTCATGCATTTAGTTTCCTCTTCCGCTTGATCTAGTTTCCTGTGGGGCCATCTTAAGAAGGGAGCATCTGTCATAAGCATGACTTTGCCTGCAATTTTTCTTGGTAAAAGTTTACAGCTCATAAAATGTAATTTCAGAACAATAACCAAGAGACTCTTTGCCTACAGTTGTAGATCCCCAGTCCAGGTGAAAAGGCTCTGGGGAGTTTCGTACAGGAGAAAACGCCATACAGTACCCCATGCCAGCAGTCCTGGCAACGATCTACGATGATTGCGTATACAGGGTCGCGTTACGCCTTCTCTTCCTGCAATTTTCCCCATGTGCTACACACACTGCTTGTCCTTGACGACAATATGGTGTGAGTATTGCGTTACATCCATTGTTGCACGTAGGATTTCCCAAATCTCCGTGTCTGAGTAACATACACAAGGAGTCTCAATATTGTATCTCGTAGCAGTGTGAAGGGAGTACCGCCGTGACTCAAGATATCTACCACGTACTACGGATAGTGTGTAGCAAACAAATTCAAACGGCAGTATTCCCCGAGATAGCACCATGTAGATCGTCGTACTTTGCTAGAGAGCAAGCGAAGCGAGTGTGATCTGAGAGAGGTTGTACCTAGGGAGAGAAACGAACGATGATCTGGCCAACTTCGGGTCACACCTCGGAGGAGAGGGAAATCATCGTGGAACTTGAACAGCAGAGAAACATCATCAATTTCACCTATGCGTTGCTCAACGGCTCGACAGGGTACACCACTCGTCTCAAACGGGAAATAGCAAACCTCGCTTGTTTTATCTGTCTTTGGTCATGCTGAACGAGTGGAAATTCCCCAGATTAGGATCGTACCGGTTCATGTTTTCCCTCGAAGCAAGCCGGACTCGGATCGTCATGTGTCAGGATGAGGAATAAACAGACAGTCGTGAGAACTTGGTGATGGCCAGGATAGAAGATTCAGCATGTATTATATGGGCTACAGTGTAATATTACCACTGTAGTGTAATATTGATGAGATTTTTTATTGCACTATTAGTACTAGTGGTGGTTATGTATGATATCTCAGAATACGAATACAAAATACTAGTTCTAGATCTTTAAGCTTATATTTTTTAAGCTTAAATATGATTACATAATGAAAGATTTAATTCGAAAATTATTATACCTATGAAATAATTTTTAAAGTGAGATTTTATATTGGAAAAAACATGATTTTGGAGACGAGAATTTTTTTTTTTTAAAAAAAAAAAAAACTTTATAATTAAATAATTAATTCATCAAACGGCTAAAAGGTTATGGATAACTTCATATTTTTCAACTTACATAATAATATACAGAGAATAATTGTTGTTAAATATCACACTTGAAAAATTAATATGCAATAGGGGTATTATGCATCGTTGTGTAGCATCAAGTTACCTTGTGGGCCCTATATGGTGAACTGTTCATGGCATCACGTTCTCAATACGCAGTGCGGATTGGTTCAAATCACAGGGAGAATGAGAAAAAGGACAGGGCCGTTTGGGAAAGGAACGCATATGCCGTCGAGAGTCGATGTACCTATGTACTTATGCATATAAAAAGAGAGCGTAACGAGAGTGTAGACCAAGTTGAAAGCCGGTTGCTATGGTCGTGGTCGTGATCATCAAACCCCCCTATACCCGGCAGCCTCACCCATAGGCCGCAGGGCCGTCGACGAAGAGAAAGAAAGACCAAGTCGTAATTCATTACCCTCATCCATCGTCACATCCTAAACGAAAGTCCGATTCAGACCCGCTGTCCCCCTAGGGGGATGGCGGGTCTGACCTCCATGGTGAAAGGGGGGGTTGGTGGAAGGTCGGAACTTCCATCATCCAACCCGAGAACGACGACATAGTCGAAGCCAACGAGTCGCGAGATGGCCGAGCTACTGCTCAGTTCGGTCCCAAGCCCTCCACCAGATTGTGTAAAGAGTGAGTCCAATCCGTCGTCGATGAATGAATGAAAGAAGGAAATATGACTAAATCGAGATACCATCCGCCAGTAACATCCGATATCTGAAACGAAGCTGTGAGAAACATCATCGCGTCGCGATAGGCGACTAGCCCTCCGACTCTCGTGTTCCATTGTTCCGTCGGGGTTCATGAACCATTGAGATATGAGTTCGTTCGAGATAGGCGTTCAAGACTCGAACAGACTCGGCTAGCTATCGCCTGCACCGAGCCGCAGGTAGGCGCTTATCATATCTCGCAGCACACGAATCAAATACGGAAGGAGATAGAGAAGGAGTACGAAGACATTGCTCTTCTTCATTGTTTGGATGTATCAATGGCGGTGAAGAAGTGTGTATGAGGGATTCGGAAACTTCGGAAATGTGGTAACGTCGATATGGGATTTACCGGCGACGTTATCGACCTATAACGCAGTTGAGAACAGGCCTCTCTGTCAGCTAACAGCAACTGGAACTACTGAGGGGGCTAGGAACGTGGCTTACCTCTAATACACGTATCCAGTGACCTAATCAGATGTCTTCAGGTACCTTGGCCTCTTTCCACGCTTGCTGTTCATCACCATCGTCAGCATCATCGTCACTGTCAGTGATCTGGTCATTCAGATTGGGAACATGATGGGTATCACTAGAGGTGAACGGATCGCTGTGAAAGGTATTGCTGTCAAGAGAAGGGCCGCCAGCAGCCGAGCTACCCACGCTGCATCCATACTCCTGTCTGGCCTCTGAAGGGAGAGGCCAGGCAGACGGCACGATCATAGGAGACGGGGCAAGATAGTTGGATCCAACGGTGGGAATAGCCATAGCCATATCCATAGCCTCCGCCGCTGAGCTATCAGCTCCCGTAGCCCTCCATAGAGCTGCAGTTGCCCGTTGGGCCGCCCCGTACTGGCCAACGACTCGCAAGTTGTGGCGTTGCGCTTCAGTAGAATAGTCAATATACTGAGGTGCAACAATTCTGGCATATGCTTCAAAAGTGCGATCGCAACGTACCCGGCGGAAAAAGAATTCCTGAAGGTCTAAGACCGGCAGTGCCATTCCCGACGCGGGAGTAATCTGGCTCGGGTTGGAGACGTGGTACCAGGCCGGCTTGCCCGTGCTGTCTTGCAGTAAAGACAGGATAACTCGACGATCTGTGCGGGCTCTATTTGGCATGTTAGGACGTGATGAAGGAGCATTGTAGTATTCAATTACGTGACGACCGCTCACCATAAAGGTTCCCCCCCAGTGGTCGTTGTCGCTGTCAGTATAATGGAGATCGTCTGCCATAAGCAACTGATGATACAACGCAATGGTTTCAGGGGTATTTCTGAGATCGCCCTCCGTAAACCCATTGACTCCCGACATATAATTCTGGCATTCGTTGTAGAGCCGTTGTAGAACTGAAGGGCTACAGACATCGTAGCCATCTCCCAGGATGTCCACCTGAGGATGCTGTGACTGCTCTACAGGAAAATCATTGATTGAATTGTTGTAGGAGATGGTAGACTGATCAGAGAAATTAGAGGCATAATTGTACTGTTCAGCACCCACTGGTTGAAGGACACCCACTGGGTTGAAGGAGTTGGCGAAGTCTTGGTTAAATGAGTTCTGAAAACCTGAACTTCCGCTAGAAACCTGAAGATTCTCAGAATTGTTGTAGAGGGTGAGATTCAAATCAGTGAGGCCAGGGACATGGTTATTCTGTTCGGCACCCACTGGGTTCGCCATGAACAAGTTGGTATGGTGTTGGTCAAGTGAACTTTGGAAAACTGAACCTTGGCCAGTAGGCTGGAGATGTTCAAGCTGCGGTACTGGGGGGTTATTCACCAAAGAATTGCTGTAGAGGATGAGATCACCATCAGTCAGGACGTCACTTTGTTCGGAACCTCTTGGGTTGGAAATCAGCGCGTTTGTATAATTTTGACTAAGTGAACTCTCCAAAACTGAACCTTCGCCAGTAGCCTGAGCACGTTGAGGTTGCTCCACGGTGGCTCCGTAGTATCCCATATATGGATCACCGCGGACAGGGGCATAGGCATGATCGTCCTGTCCGGCATCCCATGAGTCGGCCATCATCATCAGGTTTGAGCCTGAAACTTCGTAAGCGCCGAGCCTGATAGAAAGGGACAACTCAGGGGTGGTTACTCTCTGTGTGTCCTGGCCCGCTGCTTCAGCTTCTTCCTCGACATGGGACAACTGGTTTCCATTAGGGCCTGTACGGGCCTTTTTTGGATGACTCCCAGCCCCGTCATGCTTGTCAGAGTTGGAATCTTCAGAAGTTCTAGACCGTTTGTGGGAGTGTGTATGATTCAAATTACCGTTTCCTCCAGGGAGTGCAGCGGCGCCAGCGGCTGAGCTGGATGCAGGAGCGAAGGCTGGTTGCTGTTCGGCAGCCATGTAGCCTTGTTGAATACCGTAAAAGTAGTTGTTCATCAAGGTGTTGGTCAGAGAAGGCACAACTGGATTGGGAGCATATGAACTGGGACCGGCTGAAGGGAATGTAGACGAGTAGTGGTTTTGTTGCTGTCCGGCAGTATAATAATTAACCACGTCATCAAAGCTGCTGCCACTTCCATCTGGGTTGACAAGCTCCGAAATAGGGACGGAAGTAACTGAACCGGGAGAGGCTGAATTGGATGTAACCGTAGAGGCTCGTTGCAGACCGGCATTCATGAAATCACCTCCATTACTGAAATTGGTGTTGTTGGCAAATGAAGCATATGAACCAGGGGCAACTGACATGGGAGTGACTGGACTGGGTCTATACGTGAGGGTGTGTCGAGGTGTGGTAGCCCTTAACTCGCGGTCTTGACCTCGGTTCGAGTTCCGGGAAGGTGCAACGCCAACTGGATTGGTTACCGGAACTTGAGAATTGTAGTTCACAAGGTTCGATGGAGCGTAGTACGAGGAGCTTCCATTTCCATTGGAAAGTCGAAGCTCGCCAGTGGACGTCATCCAGGCGGGATTGAAAGAGATAGGTCTTGGAGATGGGGCAAGGATATGCTCGGTTCCTGGGAAATATCCAGTTAGAGAAGTGCAAACGTCATAGTTTGTTTCTAGGCTGAGCCTGACGAGCTAACAAATAGAGGAAACGTTTCGAAGATAGCATACCTTGAGCCTGACCATACTCATTCATGTTCTCGTTGACATGCTGGGCTGTAGGAGGCAGGGGAGGTGGCATAGGTCCGCCGTCGGCTACGGCATCGATGACAGCTTGGGAAATAACAAGGTTAGGAACTCTGCTTGTCGCTATTACAGCATCTGAATAGGATTGGAATTTTTACCTGGATCCTGACGGGCCTGGCCCGGAAAGTGCATGCCGCCGCCGTCGGGGTAGGTAGACATGCTGGCAAAACTGTTGGAAGTTCTGACTGACGTTTGGAAGGCAATGGTCACTGAAAGTGGTAGGTAGGCTAGGAGGAGGAAAGGAGGTGTAGTGTAGAGGTGTCAAAAGAGATCTGAAGTATACTTTACTTGGTATATCGGAGGATATATAGAAACCTAGTCGGCGATATCTTGGAAGGTTTGATCGAAGTGCGTAAACGAAGAGATTTGCAAAAGTAAATATCTCGTGGGATCAGATCGATAGAGAGGTAGGTAAGAGGGAGTGAATGAAGATGGAGTGGTACGTGCTACTATATATAATAAGCCAGGAAGGGTTTGCAGTGCGAAGGAGGGCTGTGGAACGAAATTAGCAATACGGACGAGAGGCAGGATACCATTTGGAAGGGACAAGAGGGACTTCTCATTCTAGCGAGCTTTGTTCTTGGCTGTGGACTTCCCTGTATTCCCTTGTACTATGCTCTCTTGTTTATTGTTTGCTAGATTCTGCTCGAGGAGGTGTGGTTGTGGGGTGATTGGTCTGTACTGCTCTCGGCGTCACATCGCGAGGTTTGCTGTCGCCCCGGTTGACGCGCGGGTCCCCAAGGGTGCACAACACACTCCTGGGTAAATTGTATGAGATTCACTCCCATCATTTTTCTTTGATTAAACACTGTGGCTCTTTGATGCTAGAAGACGTGGGCATAACCAGAGACCCACTGGTGGTGCGTGTCTATGTTTTTTTGCCAACAAACCATGTGTACCTATTACAGAGAATGTCATCGATGATCCCAGAAACCGGATACGAGCTTCCAAGAGGAAGGACGCGTACAGAGGGAAACAATATTCTGTGTTTGTAGCATCGTCTGTACTCTCTGAGAGATGTGGGAGAGGGCACGAAGCGGAGACTGAGCAAGTAACAACATCGATCAAAGGGAGAGAGGCATTCCGAATATATCCGAAATGCTTCACAAACCGCTTGTAATACTGTGTGGATTATGAAGAGGCCATATTATAGGCGTGGCACTACATCGTTATGTTATACTGAGTGTATTGGTAATGATACGATCTCTGGCCCTTCGGGTGCCCTCAGCATCAAAGACACTCACCACGGGACAAGTACCAAGAGTACATTCCCTGTGTGAGTAATAGCTTCAATTATAAGAATCGACCAACATGTACCTTCCCCGTACCGCTAAATCGTAGGAAAATCCCCTTTATATTTCTGTACCCTAAGAAATAGCCTGCTATAATTGAGAGCCCGCTCCAGCCTAGCGTAGCCTTGGTAAGTAAGTAAGTAAGTAAGTAAGTAGGTAGTGATAGGGGTTTATGGGCCTAAGTAGCACACAACTGCCTAAGCCCTCTCCTTTACAGTGCCTTTTGGCCTTGAGATGCTTGCCCAATAGCCAGCTAACTCTCTTGGTAATTATTTCAGATCCTGCAATAAAGGCATCTGGCAGATTATGCAGGTACGTGCTGACGATTCGGGAAAATTCAAAGGTCAGCCTTGAAAGCATGGATAGTATAGTATACTGAGACTGCAGGGACTGATGGAGCATATGTACCTACCTACATGATAGATCCTTTGTACTTTAGTCCTTATCTTGGAAGCTTCGTAGGTAGTAATTAATTGTCCGCATACATACTCAAAGGGGTAAGACGAATCAACCCGAAGCGATTGTCGGAGCAAATTCAACTCTGCGCAACCAGAGGCTTGGAACCGTTATTACCTGCTACCACTTGATGTACTTGATGTATCTCTGGACACAGTTCTCTCGCTTTATGTTGCCTAATCAGGAATCCCAAGTCGTTTCTCTTCGTGTTCTGTGTTTTGTGTTTTGCCTCTGCCCAGCCAGCCTGTGGTCCTGTCAAACCACACTCTGCATGCCTTGGTAAAGTACATGAAGCACTCGTGTAATCCTCACGACCAGGATGACTGTTTGCACATGCCACGTACTTGGTGTTGTTGTTTGTGGGATGGCATGAGGCGATGCAAAACCATCGGCAGATGAGCTCGACCAAGGGCGTCTATCCTGTTGTTGCAGCCGACGAGCCCCTCAAAGGTATTGCCACTCTCCTGGACACACTCACCGATTGCTATCTCCGTTCCAGATGATCCCATACTCAGGGAGGAGAACGCGAGCCCCTTTACCACCGTCTCGATCCATGTCGAACCACTCGAGCTGCCGCCCCCCTGCCTCCGCTCCCGCTCACGAGAACTTCTCAAGAGCAACAAGATTGCACCCAGCATTCCTAGCAGCCGGAGCCACGTCCTCTGCCAAGATGGTCACCATATCCATCTGCCGTGGAACGAGTAGACGCCCGAGAAACAGAACAGGGATCAGCGGGACATTTCTCACACGCCAGCAGCGAACTCGCTTCCGTATACGACATCCTTGCCAATAGATTGATGGCGATCGCCGACATCTCTTGCAAGTCGTGCAATAGTAATGTCGCGCAGGATGTCGTGCCTCAGTAGTTGCTCCCTGGGTTCGTTCTGAGTCCTGACAATGTGTTCTAATCCCCGATCGCAGGACACAGACTGGGAGTGTGTGAGTATTTAAGAGGGACAGATGCCCGAACTGCTCCAGACAGAACGAAAACTACTCCCCCATATCTCTTCACTTTTGTCGGAACCAGCATTGCTAAGTATCAAATCCCTCTACCATAAGACAGAAAGAAACACACAACAGCGAAGGAGCCGCGCTTGACAATGAGTTCGCGGACATACTGCCCCATACTCTACATCCCACTGAAGAAGGCGATCATATTCTGCAGCTCACGCGCCAACTGGCGACGAGATCCTGAAGGTAAATTGCTGTCCCCTCCCCTACACTCGGCGTGGCCATGTAGGCGATGGCCTTGCTCACATTCATACCACTCTGCAGATAGAGCGTGGAAACTGCCCGCAGGAGACGGGGGCTATGTTTCATTCCCGCCTCCCAAAGGCCCCTCCATCTTCCAAGTCCTCCATCTGGAGATTAAACGGTTGATGGTCAAGATCGCACTCGTCTTTTCTCGTGGCTCCCCAGCCCCAGAGACCGTCGCAGAGACCCCCAGCCCTGACCCTGCGGAATGTCCGCAGAAAAAGGGCCCCATTGCCCGCGTCTGGAAGGTATGAGTCTGGAGGTCTGCCAACTACCTGTTGAGATTCGCTGACAACACGCAGGCACTTTGCTTCCTTTCGTGACCCCTGTAGAATGGGCCGAAGCCCTCTGGGCTGAGGTTCCTTCACTCCTTGGGCCCTTCCTGAAGATCGGTTGTCCGGTCTTCAGGACTGTTCTGGTAAGTAATCATGCTTTCACTACTTTACACTTGAGTCGACACGTCGCGTTTGACAGCTGATTACGAGAGACGATGACTGACGTTTATTTTTCCTTGCAGATTACCTTGACCTGCACACGATCATTGACGAGGAACGTCGGACTCCGGAGCCCTCTCACCCGGTCTACTGTGATTGGGACCGACGGACCGTATATGGGACCATGCGATTTGTACATACGAACCACTGCTTTCCTCACGATTGATGACGAAACTCGGGAATCGGAGCCCTCTCACCCCCCTTGTATATCTGTGACAGGGAACAACGGTCTGGAAACGGCACCGCACACGACTGTTGACGAGAAACGACGGACCCGGAGCCCTCTCACTCGGTGTATAATGTGATTGGGAACGACGACTTGTATATGGGACCTACTGTTTGTACATATTGTTTACCTCGGGCGATGATCTATTGTGAGAAGGGCACAATGGGCTGCTGGTCAATGGGGGCTTGGAGATGGATTCAGATTGACACTACTGTATTGGCGGCAGCCCAGCCTTTTCTGGCTGTTCAGAAGCTTTCTGCAGCCCCGAACTTTCTTTGAGTTTTTGGATACTATCATCTCTCCTTGATTTCTTTCTTTCTTTTTCTTTTTTCTTTTTTTTCTTTTTTTTTTTTTTTGGATACTGTCAGCTTTCTTTGAGTTCTTGGGTACGGCCAACTTCCCTTAAGTTTTTGGATATTATCAACTTTCCTTGAGTTTTGGATACTGTCTATTTTCCTTGAAGCTTTTCCTGGGTACTGTCAACTTTCCTTGAGTCTTGGAAATAGTGCTTCTTCAATACACACTCGTTCTGCGCGCGCGCGCACCATACCTTCATTCGAGACCATTCGTGACTGCCATGTAGACTACAACTTTACAGCGTTCAGCGCGAATGCCGCGAGCGAGAGTCCACCGTACAGCAGGTATCAATCGGCTCGGTAGAGTAGAGCATTAGTGGTCTTGGGGCCTTAAGAATGGCACTCTGATTTGCCGTAGACTGCCGAATCATCCAGGTCTTAGGTACATCGAGTAGTTTATCTACGATGCTATGCTAATGTCAGATATGTAGGTATTTATTATCTAACAGGCAATGTCAATACTTTCCGAATTGGCCACTGGCAGCGATGAATGTATTCAACTTGCTATATACACCTAGACTACAAGCGTGATGATTACGAGAGACATACTCTTATGCAACAGTCTTTCGCAGCAATATAAGTCTCGAGAGCTTTTGAACGCGCGACCTACCGCCTCGGGACACTATCGAACACCATCGACGCGCTCTTGGTTGAAGCGGGGACTTATCTTTTGGCAGACGCGGCCAGAGACGCGACCGAAGAGGCGAAAATCCCCAAATACTGCTACGACTATTATCGCAGCGGCCACAAACACCACGCTACCCACAGCTTAATCAATTGAGACGGAGTCGTTCCGATCGCGTCTGGTGATTCAGTGTTAGGTAAGCTAAACTACGGTATCACGGCCCACCCCATCGCGGACCACCTAAAACTAAGAAAAGCTAAAATTATAAACCCTTGTTATAAAAGTGAATATACTAGCTAAAAATGGCTAGTTTGAAAATTTAAGCTTATTTTTAAATAAATTTATAAAAAAAAAAATAACTATTTTTTTTAATTAATTATAATAATTTAAAGTAAAAAAAGAAAGTTTTAAATTTTAATTTTTAAAAATTAATATAAAAGTGGGAAAATAGCTAAAAATAACTAGTTAATTTTTTAATATAAAAAATTTAAATTATTATAAAATAAAATAAATTAAAAAATTAATATTATTAATTTAAATTTTTTAATTAAAATTTTAATTTATATTTTTTTTTGTTTTAATAATTTTATATATAAATTATTAATAAATTTATTAACACTGTAAAAAATTTAGCTAATATAATATTTAAAAATATTTTTTATTATTTAATAAAAATAAAGCATAATTATAACATTTTTTATTTAATATATTTACATTAAAATATTAATAAATATAATTTTATATTTAATATATTATTTTATTTAAATTTTATATTAATTTTTAAAGTAATTTTTTTTATGTTTAAAAAAGTGACTTTTTATATATAAAAATGTACTGTATAACACACAGTATAAAAATGCTAACAAAGTTTTCAAAAAATATATAATAAATTTTAACTTTAAACTTAAATAATAAATTTAAAAAAAATTAAAAAAATAAAATATTTATTATTTATATAATATTATATAAAATATTATATAAAAATAATTTCTTTTATTTTATACCCCATTTTTATTATACTAAAAAAAATCTTTAAAAACTTAAAGCACGCTAATTTATAATATATAGTTAACAAATTTACTAATAAATTATATGTAAAAATTTTAATAATTAATTTTTTTAAATTTTTTAAAAATATATTTAATAATAATAAATTTATTTTTAAATAAAATATTTTTTTACATTTTTTTTTATATTGTTTTATAAATAATATATTTAAAAGTTAAAGTAGTTTATTTTTAGCTATTTTTTTCACTTTTATATTAATTTTTAAAAATTAAAATTTAAAACCTTTTTTTTTTACTTTAAATTATTATAATTAATTAAAAAAAATAGTTATTATTTTTTTTATTTTTTATTTATAAATTTATTTAAAAATAAGCTTAAATTTTTAAACCAGCTATTTTTAGCTAGTATATTCACTTTTATAACAAGGGTTTATAATTTTAGCTTTTCTTAGTTTTAGGTGGTTCGCGATGGGGTGGGCCGTGATACCGTAGTTTACCTTACTGGGATCACACGCGACGAAAAAGGTCTACGAAAACTGGGATAGCTAGTATTATCCCGGTTATACAAAGGGGCATACTTTACCCTCCGTAGGGGAAGAGAGAAGGTTAGGAGTCAATGAGATCCATCCCAATAACCTATTCTATGATCTAGTAGGTACGCCTTCGTGACTCGATCTCGCTCTAGACGCTGGCTCTTCCATTTTGATAATTCTGCGTGAGCTACTCAGCTGCGGTAACGATGATGTCGAGGACTCTGCCGACGATGCCGACAAGTCTAGCACTGTCAACGAAGACGGTATCGTATGGGGTGTCGGTTAGTGACACTGCTATCCGCGCGAAAGACAAGACGTATCTGCTGAACGTCCTATCAAACGGTCGTAGCATTAGGGTTTTAAGGCCCAACCCTATGCCAAGAACCTAAGAACCCAAGTGAGCCTATGGGCCCTCAACGCTATGACCATTAAAATTTGCCAAAAACTTAAGTGAGCCTATAGGCCCTTAATATTTTAGGTTAAATTTTACTAAAAACTTAAAGCTTAAATTAAAATTATATAATAAAATAAAATTATAAAGCAAATATATATAATTATAAAAAATAATATAAAAAAAATAATTATTATATTTTAATAAAAATATAAATTATATATTAATTATATATTAAGCAATTA